>JARHUK010000002.1:0-16778 GCA_031001725.1 Pseudopyricularia javanii
GGGGGAGGGGAGATCAATATTTAATCCATAGACAACAATATTCCAGGAACGGTGGGCGAAACCCCCCGTATAGGAGACGCATCTGTCATCTCGGCTTCCTCTCTTGGGGTGAGCCCATAATCATAATGCACGATGCCTAAAGATGCGTGATGCGTTTCGCAGCGCGCAACACAAGCGGGGTGGGGCGGTCGGGTCGGGCAGCCCCTCATATATGCCCCTCACGAACAGATAAATCCCTGCGCCCAGTTGTAGTCGTCCGATAGCCGCCGTGATGGGAAGCTTCTAGTGGATAAGGCGCAGCGTTTCTCTATTTGCTTTGCTTTACTGCCCTGCCAACGCTCGGTTATCCCAAATGGTATTATTAACCTAATCGGGGAAGCGGGCGAACCTAGGAGGTCGAGCGCATTATCACTTCTGCCGCTTCCCTTGGATCTCTGCATGTACTGGACTGGACCACTTGTTTACCGCCTTAGCGACTGTCAATAGTAGTAGGCTTCGTGATGGATTAGTGGTGACATCCCCATCCAGTCTGAACACGTGACATAATGACCTTGGAAATGTTCTTTCGGCGGCTTGGTTTGATAAAACCTAGCATTCGACTGGTTGACTACCTAGCCTTCTACATGGTCCCATTTCAAACATGGTAGCTCCAAGAGTCTCCCGAGCCAAAGTCACCACGTTTGGGCCCGTTTACTCGGGCATGTGGGTGAAGGGCTTGGCGAGGTGCTCCTGGCAGAACGGCAGCTTGCCGACGGTCCAGATCTCAGTGTCCTAAGGAAACACAACAGGTCAGCATCGGTCCAACTCCCAAATCCTCTCGACGGAGATCGCCAAGGCAGCGGGAACAAAAAGTTCAAGAGCCTAGCCAACTCTACTCACCGGCTTCAGCGTCTGCTTGATCTCGGCGTCCAGAGTGCCGCCCTTGATGGCGATGATCTCGGGCGCCGCGTCCGGGTCGTGGGCGATGGGCGAGCCGCACTCGCCGCAGAAGATGCGGTGGACGGCCTTGCCCGAGGAGCCCTTGCCGGCCCACGACTTGGTCGGGCCGTTGATGGTGAGCTTGTCCTTGGGGACGACGACCACGAGGGCTGTGATGAGGGGTGGTGCTATGTTAGTCTACATCGTGCTGGGGGTTTATGTTTCTGGAAGTTTGACAAAATTGCGGTGCCTGCGAGCCAAAAACTCCAAGCAGCCGGTTATGATCCCGACTTGGGTGAACGTTGCTTTCTCGCGAAGGGAAATATTGGTCCCGCCACTCTTCCGGGTTCGGTCTCCAAACCCTGGCCGGGTTTTCATCGGGGGAGTTCAAGGGTCCAATTATTTAGAGCGGGGTTTGGAGGGGTAAAGGCCAACGTCATAGTAACGCTATGGATTGGCCTTTGCGCCCCTCTGCTCCTCCATCCGAAAACACCAAAGATGAAATTGAAAGACGGGTTTTTTGGGAGAGAAAAAAAAATTAGCGCAAAGAAGGGATACTGACAGTAGGTCGAGCCGCTTTGACGTTGGCAGTCGTCGCAGTGGTCGTACCCAGTGATGATTGGCGCGTCAACGTCGACCTTGTAGGTGACGGCCTTGCAGAGGCAGTGTCCACTGAGAACCATTTTGGGCAGGGAGAAAAAAACTGTAATATCGAACAAGTCTCGATTGGGGAATATGTCGAGTCAGGCGTGTATATGGCCTTTGTGTTAGCTACGGGATTTGAAAGCTTTGTTGTAGAATGGTACTTCAAAGATAATATCTCTTATAACAGCCCAAAAGCAGAGAAGAAGGAAAGGACCTCGAGAAGAGGCACCTGAAGCAGACTTTATACCCGGACCAGATGCCCGCCTACGTATCAGAATGCAGAATCGGAAAGATGAGTTGACAAAAAGAGATACTGTGGACTAGCCCGATAAAGGGCCGGCGAACAGTACAAACACCGAACCGGTGACTGCTTTCGTCTTGCTTCTACACAGATGTGAGGAGATGCAACTCTTCTACTGGGTACTGCGGAACGCGGCCATATAGCGAGTAGTGATACTGCAGGGGTATTCCAGGCCCGGATTTGTCACGCCCGCTGGCATTCCTTTTCGTCTGTACTCCGTAAGCGACAGGCACGAGCAGTAACTCCGAATACCTACAGTTGATATACGAGTGGGGACGACGACAACATTACGGTGGTGACAATCTCCTATTTGGAATTGCAAAAAGACACATGGCTCCTGGAACGGAGACAGTCTTCGTCATAACACCCCCGCACTAGAACGGGTCTAGCTGTAGCTTGCTCAGTAAGACAACTCCTTTGACAGACGGGTAATTAATGCACATGCTTGGCTTAGTTGGCATCCAGGCTGAGTGGTGACACTGCCGTGGCTGACGCTTATCAGGTCGTCGGCTAAACGTACGGTCACCATAGATACCGTACCTAGGTAGTTACAGTAGTTATCCAATCAGCCCAATGGTAGACGCCGACGGAGGAGTAAAATTGCACATTAACTCGTAATTATTATGCTGGCCGGAACAGTATCGTGTCCGCCGAAAAGAACAACAATCCTGCAAATGCCGCTTGCAGTATAAACAGCATAGTCTCGAACAACGGAATGATGCCAAAAGCCACTCTGTCTGCAAGAAACAGCTTCAGAACCGCCTCCCCATACGACTGCTTGAGACTTGCATCGTCCGAGGACAGCACAAACGCATCCATGGGCGAGATGCGGAAGCCCCTGAGGTCGCCACTTTTCGTCATCCCCTCATTGCCATCGGTCGTCTGGCTGGACGTCAACGGGCGCTCGATGCGTGCCGGTCGTCGCCGGAGGACCTGGATAGCCCTGAAAGTGGCAAACTCGGCAAAGCTCGAGGACTGCATGGCTGGAGATGGCGTCTTGAGAGCCAGCTTGGGCAGCAGCTCCGGCCTCGAGACCCATATCGTGCTGCTGTCTCTGAGTTCGCAGAAGAATGCCTCGAGGTCGTGTGCGTAGCCTACAAACCTGCTGTAGAAGGCAGGCGTGAGAACTTTGATGATAAGCTCTTGGTCTCCCCAACCGCCATCCTGCTGGGCATGTCTAGAGACCATTAGGTCTTCTGCGTTATCCCCGATACCACTTGCGTAGTATCTGACCGCGATAGCAGAGCCGGCTTTTTCCACGAGGTATGATCTTAGATAAGCCCTGAAGGCCACCTCAAGCCTTCGTTCTGTCTCATCGGCCTCTCGCGAAATGCTCTCCTTTAATGGTTCTGGACGATACCAAACATGCAGTTTCTTGGCAAAGAAAAGACGGCCTGCCTCCTTGACGATCCTCGGAAAGGTGACGAAGCCCACCCACCACCAACGCGCCAGGAAAGAAAGCTTCTCCCAGACTCCTAGACTCGCGGGATCTTGGGCACTGCCCTCGGAGAAAATCCTGGCCACTAGTTTCCCGTGGTCTTTGGACGACCTGAGCACGATAGTCACGTCTACACTCCCTGGGCCTTGCATGTTTGGCGCGAGCACGTCTTTCGCAGTGATGGAATAGGTCCCCTTGCGTGAGTTGAAAGGCGAGACATGGAAGTCCTTGGGCCATGTCTGAGTAAACTTGATTGGTGCTTGTGCCGGTGCCCCTGCTGCTGCATCCAATTTTGTGACCTCATCGACTTGGACATCAGCGATGGACTGGGGCTCTGAAGGAAGCAGGTAGTACATCCGCCTCTCTCCAAAGGTGTTGTTGACTTCCAGTATCATGGCGGCGAGCACTTTGTTGCTGTCGTAAAGATACCAAAATGAAACAGGATTGAAGTGATATCCAAGAAATTTGGCGGCCGTGACCAGGTATGCAAATGGATACAGCTCGGGATCGGCCCCCTAAGAAATCTCTTGTCAGGCCTAGCACTCATCGTCCGAGACAGGTCTTGGAACTTACCTGAGACTCCAAGAAAGCGTCAAGCTTGCCTCTCAGTCCAAGGTGGCCTCTGCCTCGCACGAGATAGTCGGTAGCGTCAACTTGGTACCATGAATTCTGAAAGGCCAGGTCGGCGGACACCATGCCACCCGCAGATCCACTCCAGCCAACGGGAACCCCAACGAGCAGGTATGAGTAGGAGAATGAGTGCCTCTTGGGGAATACCCGCGAATGTGTCGTCCTGGATGGGAGCAACAGCACTTTGCCGGGGCCATCCCACGGAGTTGAGGGTAGCTGTGGCGATGGCCGGAGCAGCCAACGCCATGTCCATATCTGGACGAGACCCAAGCCTGTTCCGACCAGGGCAGCCAGCCAGGTGCCGGTGGTTGGGGATGGCAGGCCTAGGAGGTAAAAGATGGCGTTCTGATTCCTCCACAGCATCAAGCCCGTGAAGACGGCGACATTGGCGGCAGATGGGCGGACAACATGGTAGCTCAGCCAAGCCAGGGCGGCAGTGCTAGGGCTGACCGCCGAGTTTAGTAATGCTTGGAGTTGGGCCATGTCGTTCGATGCACTGATTCCGAGCCGCAGTCGGCTGCTTCAAAGAAAGAGCAATTCGTTTTAGTCATTTGATCGCGATAATTCGAGTTGCAAGAGCCGACAGTACTGGGTGGGTGAGAAAGATGCAAAAGAGACACTGCACATTACGACCTTGACGCTAGGTAGTCTACCGCTAAAACTAAGAGCCCGATCACCGAAGAGACCGTAGCAGTAGGCGCAGGCGATCATCGATCCTTAAAATGCTTTTTAAGGGTTAGGACTTTGAATGTGATCATGTCAACTACCAGGATTGCGGATCGTGGACCATTTTGGTGGTGACACAGCCCCTCAATGTCCCTGATCCAGCGATGATGTGACGAATCTTTTAATAGACGCAAGGAGGAAAGGCTGGCGGCACGACGTTCTTGGATCTTGACAAATCCGGTCCGTGTCACCATCCATCTTGAAACGACAAGTTCAAATATTTTGCTGGCTGACAATTAACACAGACTCTTGTCTCAGCTTGCGGGCAGCCCGAGGCGGGAGCAAAGAAGAAAGCAACCACACACACACACACACACACAAATATATGCCGCTTGCCTCAGGCGAAACACTCTTGTACAGCCTCCCCCAAACCCTCCTCTGAAAATAGTGTCCGCCTAGCTGAGCTTGGGATGAATTTCCTGTGCGCGCCTCTGGCACTGCTGCAGACAAGCGCTTCGCTGCGCCTGGATTTGGGAGGGAGGGCTCGGGAGGCAACTATGATGTAGCCAATTAAGCCAGCAATGAGCAAAGCTGTGCACGAGATTAGATACCGGACCTGACATCGATGGTGGCGGTGAAATCCACTGACTGGCGCGGCGTCCAGGGTAGCCGTAAGCTCCGGCGCTTTGCTCAGCACGAGCTCCCTTACCGTTTGACTCAGAAACCCCACTGTCCTGTTCCATAGCCTTCCAAGACCGCCACCTGGTATTTAGACATCATCGCTCGCGTCATAATCCACCCGCGACGTCTTTGCTCCCTTTTTCATCTTTTGCCTATTGAAGCATCTCGAAACAATCACTCCAATCCGCTTCAATCCATCTGCTTCAACATCAGCACATCAGCGAACATCTCTTGAGATCCAACGCCAATTCACTGAAGCCGACAGCCAGCCTTTCTATTTCGAGCCCGATAAAAGCAAATCCGGAAAGCCAGCCAGGGCAACTCCAATCTTCTCCTTTAGCATCACCACACAATCATCACAATGTCCGACGACTGGGATACTGTCACCAAGATTGGCAGCAGGGTCGGCGGCGGTGGTGCCGGCGGCCCCCGCTTGACCACCATCAAGAACAAGAGCCAGCTCAACGCTGCTCAGCGCTCAGGTGGCGTTCTTGCAACCGAGAAGAAGTACGGCGGTGCCAACTCTGTATGTGTCCTATAGCCACCTTTTATGAATTGGTAGTTGATATTCGCCACATACTAACCAAGACACGTTTTTTTTTTGTTTTGCAGAGCAGGGTTGAGTCCGGTGCCGGACAGTTCCTGACCAAGGTCGACCGATCCGACGACATCGTCAAGCCCAAGACGGGCGACACCACACTCGGCAAATACATTGCGCAGCTTCGCAATGAGAACAAGTGGAACCAGGAACAACTCGCAGGCTTCAGTGGCCTGAAGCCCGTTGAGATCAAGGAAATTGAATTAGGCAAAATACCTGCGACTGAGAAGCAGATCCTGATGATCGAGAAGGCCTTGAAAATTCACGTACGCGGCACGCTCAAGGGCCAGCCGAAGGAGGGCAAGACCTATAAGAGGAACCAAAAAGCAGAGGCGAAGAAATAAACGTATACAGGATGAAATTCTTATGGTTTTACTGTTGGTATGGAGCGAAGCCCAGGTAGCTCAACTCTCACGCATTAAATCGTGGATCATATTTTTCAACTGGCACATACACTTGGACCACTCGTGTTGTGAATAGCATCACCAACATCAATCGGCTTCTCCACAGACGCACCTATGTCCTTCCGATACGGAAAAGGCTGGCTGGCTTTCCTCGCATTCGTAGGTAGGTTCGTCACCAGATTGATTGCCCCGTTGATTTTACTCATTCCCCGCTTTGTGAAGGCAGGGATAATGTCCAATAAGACTGCGCAAACGATGACACAGCCCAAATCGCTGAGGTGTACGACAAACTGCTCAGTAAACTTGGCCCCTCGTTCGAGTAAACGATTTCAAGACAGGAATGTACCAAGCATGCATAGAAGTTTTCTATAGTTTCGATGTGGCCCTCACGTCACATAATACGCCGCAAAGTGCATTTCCGCACGTCCACCAAGGAATGACAGCTACTTAAGCACGCCGGAGCATTCTCGTCATCGTTCGGCCATGCTCTGCTCGCTCTGCGCGGGGCTGTCCGTGGTGGGCCTGATCCGGCTGGCTGAGATCGAGTTCCGGGCGGGTGCATTCCCCAAGGAGGCGTACTACCGCCATCACGCCTCCATCGAGGACCTTTTAGACTCGGCCGATCATGGGTGCGAGTTTTGCCGACTCCTAGTAAACGGCGCCAGGGGTACGCCGGACGGTTACTCCGCAGACGATATGTCGATGCTCGAATTCTGCCAGCAGGTGAACATGCTCAATACCCAGGTCAGGATCGCATTATTTTCCTTCCAGGCGATGCAGGAGGAGGCCATCGAGGACGTGCGTGTATTCGATGCGCTACAGGTTTGGTTTGGACCCGAGGAGCCTTGGGACTACGACCCAGAGGACGAGTATAGCTACCAGATGGATTCTATGAAGATGACGCTGATAGTGCCACGAGGTAAGAACATGCCTGTGCCCATAAAGATATATATTTGGCTCTTTGGCATGATAGCTGACTGTCTGGGATACTATAGAGCAGCCGATCACTGTTGATGGGTACAAAATAGGGCGGTACCAGGTCGACCCGGACCTTGGGTCCCGAGAAAACTTTGACATAGCCCGGTCGTGGTTCGCAGACTGTTGCGCGAACCACTCAGGCTGCCCTCCCAAATCCAACGTTGTGCTCCCAACCCGCCTACTGGATGTGGGTTTGCGCCATGGAGACAGTCTCCGTCTCATCACCACCCACGATATCCGAATCGGGGTATACGCCGCCCTGAGCCACTGCTGGGGTGGCAGAGTCAAGTCGAGATTATTGAAGCAAAACCTGGATGCGTTTTTGATCGACATACCACTATCTGTTCTGCCAGTGAATTTCCGTGATGCCATCGCCATAACGAGGGAACTGGGGCTCAGGTACCTCTGGATAGACTCCCTATGCATTATTCAGGACTCACACGAGGACTGGGAGCTGGAGTCGGCCAAGATGAGCGAGCTTTACCTTAACGCAGCGGTCACAATCTGCGCTATCGCATCACGTGGCAGCGAGGACGGCATCCTACTGCCCTGCCAAGACCCGACCACCGTTGGCGATACAAGTGCTACCAGGAAAGGGCGCTCAACCATGATCCAGGGGGATCACATGACCATGGCCAAGGACATACTCAAAATCTTCCCATCATCGGTGGTCGAGCAAGGCCCCGCCGTCACCGTCAGTTTGCACAGGCGCTCTACTTGCCACGAAGATCCGATTTGGGGAGACAGTTACGAGTCGATGTTGGACCTCGAGTGCGATGGGGCGCTGAGCGCGCGCGGGTGGGGCCTGCAGGAGAAGATGCTGTCTCCCAGGCGGCTCGTGTACGGCAGGCAGCAGATCTACTGGACCTGCTGCCAGGGGTGCCAGTCCGCGGATGGCTTGCCGCACTGCTACACGTCCGCTGAAGAATACCATTACGCGGCAACCATGAAGTACTTTCATGATGCGCGGTACCAGGAACCGGCCGCCATGAGCCGGAGCCAGCTGTCTGTCCTACATGCCGAGTACTACAATTTTGTCACCGAGTACACGCGCAAGAACCTAACGTACGAGTCGGACAAGCTCCCCGCATTTTCAGGTCTGGCCAAGAAGTTCCAGCGGCTATTCGGCGGTGTCTACCTGGCCGGGATCTGGTCGACGGACATACACCGAGGGCTGTTGTGGACTCTGGATCTGAGGGACAAGGGCCAGGACCGAAATCCCTACAGGGCTCCAACGTGGTCGTGGGCTAACACCGAGAAGGCCGTCTCATTCATGCTCGACCGCAACAACGGCGACCGGCACTGTGGTTGCCTCAGCTTCGCCAGGCTGGACCTCCTGGCCTACAAGGTGAAACACCGCGACCCCAAGAACCCGTACGGCGAGATCATGGACGCGCGCCTGCGGGTCCGGGGCCGGGCCAAGAAGTTGCTGCGCCGCAGGGCGAGCAGCTGGCCCGTCGGCTCTGGAACCCCCTTTACGGGCTCGACGAGTCCCTGGGGGCCCTGGGACGAGATATGGTCGCCCAAAGAGTTCCGCGAGGCGACGGTGGATGGCCAGCCAACTTTTGTGTGGTTGTCGACCGATGACAACTCACTGGGCGAAGTGAGCCCACGATTTGCCAAGAATCCGGCAGAGTTTGACAGGGATTTCCTCATGTTGGTAGTCGAGGTCACGCATGCCTGCTACCCCAGGAAGTCGCCAGTGGACGAAGAGCAATACATGGCGGCGTCACAAAGGCTCGTCAAAGAAGACCGCAGCGAGTTAGCGGAAGAGGCAGGATATAGAACCGACTCAACAGCCTCGGGAAATTGCACATCCGCACTTCAAAGGACAGTTTCGACTACAAACCAGTATGATAGGTCGTATACGAGTTCGCCTGTCGAGTCCCGCTTCGGTCAGAGCGGTTATACCTGTACGGACCCACAAAGTGGTAGCTTATGGGAGCAGGGAGATCATTCACAGACCGGCTCTGATGATGGTATTGGTGATGGTATTAGTGATGAGGAAGGAAATGATATTAGGATAGAGTGTCTAGTGCTTGAATGCCCTCGGCCGGATGACGAGCCCGACGTGTATATTAGGAAAGGGTCGATCACGTTAGCCGAGCCGCTACAATATTTGGAGGACTGGGAGATCATGACAATAACACTTATTTAGAGGAGATGGTTTTCCCATTTTCGATGGAAAATCGATTTGTTGAGATGGCCGTTGCTTCATCGGTAACTCTACCTACCTGTAGCCGGGCGGATGATGTGGCCAACCTCAGCTTGCCAATAACCCGCCAGGTACCCCAGATTCCCCATTTTGCGGGGAAATTGGATTTGGATGGCAGCCGAGACGGTATTGGGGGACCCACTTGCTCCTGTACCTTTCCGGGCGGACTTCGGCTTCCGTGAAGGGATGAATTTGTATGCATTTGTTGTTTTCGGGATAGTAGACACATATTAAGAGGCAACCGATGACTGTTTGGCCGTTTTTTTGTCCGTGTTTCCTCTCTCTCTCTCTCTCTCTCTCTCCTAAGCAACAATCAATCTCCCCACTCACCAAGACGAGGCGAGATTTCGGGCATCTTTCGGGCACCTCTGGTCTAAACAACCAGAAAGCAGCCCCGTAGCACCACATCCGGGTTGAGTTGATCTGCCCTTGTCTTGTCTCCCTTGCAAAAGGGAATTGAGTACCATCCAATTTTGCTGTTCTCCGGGGAAAGCGGACTGGAAACCCAAACAACCCCTGAAGCGAAGAAAAAACCGCTAAGAGGATTGATTCTGTCTGGCTTGTTATTCCAGAACACCTTCTTCTCTGGTACCCCTTGCCGGACCCAACACAACCCAGAAATGTGGAAAGAAAAGAATTTTTCTTAATCTTCCACATCCTTCTACTCATCTCGTCCCCGCAACGGGGTGCCCGGTGGTTGACGGTAATGCTGGCCGGCTGCATTTTCCGTTTTGTTTTTAGCCCTGCAAATCTCTGACAAGCCGCACTAGCAGCCTAGCAGGCTGTCTAGAATGTATGATGTCTGTTGTGCATATTATTTCCGTCCCAAGAGCTGGGACCGCCAGCCGGACTGCGATCCGGTTCCTGAGTGCTTTGATGGTTTGGGGGGAGGGAGGAAGTTTGTGTTATCCGTGCCTCTTTTTTTCTTTCTTTCTTACTCTAGTGCTTTGCTCTATCTTGTTTTTCCCGCACGGTCGCACACCGCATCTTTTGCCCTTTTTTTCTCAAAGAACCTTTGACTTGCCTTGCTTCTTGCTTTGCGGCTGCGTATCTTTCGCCTTCTCTGTAAAAGTGCCCCCAGCCAGTCATCGGACGGAATGCCGGCTTGCCTCACTCATTGCGGTGAGCAACACGTCCTGGCCTGCTCCCTGCTCCCCTTTTGGGTCCAGCCCAACAAACGAGGAGAGAGGAAGGGTTTTCTGTCAACCGTCACCACCCTAGTGATTGGATCCAAGCTTGACGATCCAGGGCACAAACTTTTTTTTCTCTTCTTTTTTTTTTCCACCTTTGTTTGTGTATTTTGCACCGCCCATCGCATCACCGATTGTGCAGGGATTAATGAAAAATTTCTTTGACCCATGTCAATTAGAGCTGCCCATATCCGTCTAGGCCCAACCCGTCCCATCCTAGGGAGGATATCCGTTGTATTCGTAGATAAGCTACGTTCCACTGCTGGGTGAATGGTGTGTTATTCAGTACTGAGTCTGGGTAGGACCTTACCAGACAGACCCCATCCATAATACCGTCCCATACCATTACTATACCATACCATACCGGGATACAACAGCAAATCCGTTCATCTGTGCAACAACCAACCCATTGAGCATGGGCAGGGGAAGGCGCAACCCCCCGTTCCGTCGTTTAAATTCTTTCGTTCATTCTTTGCACCTCTCCACTGCTTGCGAGAGCCGGACAAGCCCAGCCCAAGCCCAGCACGGACGATGCCCACAAGCCATACATATACCGAACGTCTGACCCGGCCCTGATCGCCTACACTTGGTCTTTTTTTTGGCCAACCCAAAGCTGCTCGGTGCAAATCCAGATCTTCTCTGCCCTCCGTGTCTTGCCGTTTTTATTCATCAACTTGCCACCCGCACGAAATCTTTTCGTCTGTCTCCCGTCATCCCACATCTTCTCCAGGCACCTCAAGATTGTTGCGTGCACTGCCGTCGATTCGTTATCAACACCCATATAGCAAACCCTCGCCCACGCCCGTGCAAAACATCCACTGCGCCTCCAAACGACTCTTGATCTCAGATCCATCCCCCGCCGGCAGTCAACCACTCTGCTGCCTCTCTTTGCCAAACCGTGGCCTTTTCATCATATAATGTACGCGCACCACCCACAACGACGTCCTGCCCCACGTCTTATCAGCCCATGCTAGCATACCTTGCCATGATGCTAACCATCACCACCTAATAGCTTCCCCCAAAAAATCAAAAAGATGTCTGGCCAAATAGCCATGCCGGTGCCGATCGCACCCGGCCGGAGCAGTCTGCAGGTCGTCACTCCAAAGGACCTCTACGCCAGCCTGAACGACAACCTCGCATCCAAGCCGCCGTCGTTTCTCGCCCTTAGGGAGCACGACTTTATCGTCCCGGCACCTCCCCCACCGAGCCCCATCAGCTTCAGAGTGCACCCCGACCAGCGGCCGAAGCCTCCCCGCTCGTGAAAGGGCAACTGGCAACAAAAGAACTGGGCGGGACGGAGAAAAGGGCTACTACTCTGGAGGCAAAGCAGTCCCTTGCGAGGGAGGGCATGATTCTACGCCCATAGGAGCCCAAGGAAGGTTCACAAAACAATGGAACACAGGACTTAGACGATTGCTTTAACTCAAAACAGACATGGGAGCGTTGCGTTGACTTGTTTTTAAAATTGATTTTTTTTTGGCCCTCCGTTTTTGGTTGCTTTCAACCTGTTCAAACGTGACTGGTACCAGTACCCACTTGTAATGTAATTTGACCCCACTGCAAAAGAGGTGGAAAAGACGTCCTACGTCTGGACTAGTAAATAATCACTATAGTTTACAATTTGAAATATTTTTCAGCCTGGTTTTCTATGTGATGGCTATTGTACTTGTGTTGTGTTGTAAGTCTGTGACAATTTGTGGCAGTATGCTAAAGGTTGCTCACTTGGACTGCCGGATACTGCTTCCTTGTCTCGTTGTCGTCGCTCTGCTGTTTGGTGGACAGTACATACTCACAGTGTGTGTGTTTGTTTCTGCTTGAGGCGTGAACCTTGGTACGGACCTGTCTTTGAAGCACACCGATACCAACAGAGACTGATTCAATACCGTATATGGAATGAGTAAAACTGAACAATTATGACATTCCAGAGATAGTCTGGCACGTGCACGCATGTTGGACAGACGACAGGCAAACCCTTTCCAATTGCCGAGGCGTGTCAAACTTGGGGAGCCCCTCTGTCGTCATCTACCTAGCTATCCAGGTTGCTGCTGTAAACATTGGGACGTATTCAGAGCACAATGAGAGGGGGGTATTTACTGACACGTTAAACCAGCGAATAGACAAAACACTCGCCAGGCTACACGCTCCAAGCGCACAGGTTACCTGAAAACGTGCGGTCCTTGACGGCCAATGGTTCTGTGTAGTGATGCGTTGAGGCTAAACAGTTCCTGGCACTGGCCGGGGGCGAGTTCCCCACCCTGCCCCCGCAAAGACGCGAGACACGCAATCGCGAGTCCAAAAAAAAATATCGCGCTGCGACGCGTCTTTTTCAATTAAAATATCGTATCCACGGGAGCCCCAGTTCAGTTTTATAGTCCTTGCGCGTTGCTCGGTCAGGTTTCTTCTTCGAACCTTGCCTCTGGATACAATCCATAATTCCCACTTGCCAAACATCAGTCTCGCCTCACTTATGAACCAAAGGTTTAACCATTTTGGCATCCACGAAAACATTCTCCGCTTGCCTTCCCCAAGCTGGACCTCGATTGCCATTATTGTAATTTTTCACACAGTTTTCTCGTCTCTCGATTCTTTCCTTCCCACACCACCAAAAAGATGCCTGGAGTCGTCAAAAGGCAGGCGCGGTCCAAAGCCGTCGTCCCGGCAACCTCCAAACGAGGGGCCTCGATCATCCAGAACTATGCCCGCGCGACCAAGGCGCAGCTTCCTAGGGACGGCAAGACTGCTAAGGCCGTCGCCGCCTCGCCCGTCAGGGTAGTTGCTGCTGCCTCGCCCGCCAAGGTCGAGACTATCAGCATCGACATCGTCCTGTCCTCCAAGAAGCGCAAGGCGGTCGCCGTCGACGATACTAAGGCCCCCGTCGCCAGCCAAGCCTCACCTGCTGCGGCGGCGGCCGCTCCTCGCACCGTCAAGCGCGCCTGCAGGCGCCAGCTCGGCGCCATCCAGGACAACAAGCAAGCTTCACCCAAGGCAGTTCGGACAACAGCAACAGCAGCAGCAGCAGCTACTCAAGAAGATGTCGACCTCTGCGGAGCCCAGCCCTTACTGGAGCGCCTGCAACTACAAACATCATCCACCGACGACGTCCTGCCTCGGCAAATCGCAGACCTGATCAACCTCAACGCGTCCTTCACAAAGGCCCTCGCCATACACCACGTGCACAACGGCTCCAACGTCCCCATCGACACGCGCACGCTGTGCCCTAGCATCACCATGTCGTGGGGCAAGCGCAAGGTCGTCGCCGAGGACCTGCGCCAGTGCATCGGCATCCTCAACGCCCGCCCCTCGACCGGCATCAAGGCGCCCTACTACCTCACCGACTACGGCCGGGGCAAGGTCTGCGTCGAGCTGCGGCCCGACGCCCCGGCCATCCTCAACGAAGGCCAGATCAACCGCGACTTTGAGAGCAACATCAGGAGCCTCTGGTCCAAGAAGAAGAGCCTCGCCTCGGACGTCGACCTGAAGCGCTTCCTTGCCGGCCTGCCCCTTGCGCCCGTCGCGGTCCACGAGTCGCTGGCCAGGTCGGCCCTGCTCGCCAAGGGCCAGCGCACGCTCGAGGAGTTCAAGCACGGCATCGTCATCAAGAGGAAGGAGGAGGCCGAGCGCAAGGCCGCCGCCACGGCCGCGCCGCAGACCAAGCCCGACGGCGCCAAGATGAGCCTGATCGACCGCATCCGCTACAAGGAGATGCTCAACTCGCAGCAGGACGATAAGCCCAGGCCCGAGGACCTGCAGCGCCGGGCGGCGCTCCAGCGCGTCGTCGACATCGCCGGCGTCATCTCGATGCTCAGCAACTCGACCGCCTTTGGCAAGAAGCGCCTCGCCTTCACGATGCCCGCGCTCCTGACCAAGCTCAAGGACTCGCTTCGCGTGCCCATCTCCCGCGAGGAGGCCATCAGCTGCATCAAGCTGTTAGCCGCAGAGGTTGCGCCGCAGTGGATCAAGGTTGTCACCATCGGCGGAAGGGATAATGTCGTCGTGTTGCCCGACTTTGCATTGAGTAACACGGCTGTTCAGGAAAGGGTCGATGCACTTTCTGTGTAGAGTTGGATATGTTGGTTTTCTTGTGTCTTGTACTCTTTTCTTTTCTTTTGTTCATCTTCTTCTTGTACCTTCTTTGATGAACTTCTTGTACCTTAAGTCTATGCGTGTTGTTTGTTTCTACCCATAGCGGCATCAGGATACCACATTAGTTTTTGTTTAGACGTTGGCTGGTTGGCTGTCAGCGGGCTTAAATTTGACAAAACGTGCTGTCACTTGTGAGCGTAACCACTGCATGTGCATGTTTTGAAGCAAGAAAGGCTCGCCCATATTATTAGTTACTGAAGGTGCAGTTTAGTCTTCTCCAGTCCTGCGTTGCTTCAGCAACACAAGGGTTCGTTCCATTAACCCAACCTCCATAGCTGCAGCACACTAGTCCTTCAAATCGATACCGTATGCCTTGCTCGCAGTCCCCGACCAAATCATCCTCTGATCCTCCTCCGAAAGGCTGGCCATGTTACATAGGCGCTCGATGACAGCTTTCCACTTCCTCCACGCGTCGTCGCCTACGCCGAGGGTGCAGACGGGCCAGTCGCTAGCAAACATGAGTCTCGACGGCCCAAAGGCGGCCAGGGCGACGGCGAACCAGGGCTGTGCGGCGTCGAAAATGTCCTCGACGGACCGCGCGCGCAGGGCCTCGGGCATCTCGGAGAAGAGGCCGCTCAGCTTCATGTAGACGCGGTCGCATTTGCCCAGGGTGAACATGGTGGCGCGCCAGGCGATGAAGCTTGGGTCGGCGAGGTTGATGACCTCGAGGTCTGGTTTGCAGAAGTGGTCTGTGGGTTTGTTAAGTGATTGTGGAATATCACTGGGTTTGCTGACGAACCAAAAAGGGGGTGCTGGACTTACTCAGGACAAACTTGACCTTGTCCTCCTCGTCCTCCACTCCCTCGTAGGCAAGGTCGATCATGGACACGAGTTCGTCCAGCTGCGCCCTTCCGCGGCGGTGCTGGTCGATGCCGCCGTCAAAGACGAACCGCTTCCTGCCCAGGACCTTAAGTGACTCGATGAACTCGGCAGTCAGCCCCGCGCCAGCCGGCTTGTCCTGCAGCAGGTAGCGGAATCCCTTGACGCGGGCCCACGTCTCGGGTCCCGCAACCTCCTCGGCCTGCGCCAGATACTCCTCCAGCTTTGCGGCGCCGAGGTTCATGGGCGCCCAGGGGACGATGCCCAGGCACAACTTGGAGTCGTCCGGACCGTGGCCCTCGCCTTCCCGCGGCTGACCCTTAGCGATGCGTGCGAGCCACTCCACCTCCATCAGTGGGTACTTCCAGTCCCGGCCGTCATCGTTGAGCCTGTCTGTCTCGAGGAAGACGAAGCCGCGTAGGTTCGGGGGCGGCGTGGGGTCGTCGCCGGCCGCCGCGGCGCGGTACTCGGCTAGTGAGTGGCGCTTGGCGAGGGGGTTGTCCGACGTGTACCACTTGAAGGTCTTCAGCTCGGCCTCCGGATACAGGTGTATGTGGGCGTCGATGATGGGGAGGTTTGTGGGCGCCATGGTGGTGTTTGTTGGGGGGGCAATGAAGAGGGGTGTGTATTTGCAGCTCAATATGGCATATGCTCACCGCATATGTTCAACAATCCGGCAGTTCGTCCCAAGTTGACAATCCTGAAAGATGTGTGTCGTGTGTGACTGAAAAATCATCTGGCCGGCTGTTGCTGGCCCTGTGGAATCCCAACTTGGCCGACGTAGGAGGCGACCAGGGGTGGGTGGATGTATGGATAGGATCAAATGGAACCGGTTGGTGTCGTCGGATTTGTAGCCCGACGGATCTGCCCCATTCTCCCCTCACGGCTGAGAGCCACCCTACGGCCTACCGGGAATTTGACGCTGGCCGCCGGATCATCCGCCGCTCTGATGGGCTGGTGGAGGCGTTGGGAAGCAAGTTCTCGGGAACTGGACAGCATAAAGCGCGGGGTCTACGGGCTGGGCTGTTGCAGTGAGTGAAACCTGCCCAATTTTGGGAGTGCCGGGCTGCCTGACCTTGAGTAGCTATTACCACTTTAGGTACTGTACCTTACTGTGTGCGTAAATTGGGGAAGGCGATGGGGGGGGGGGGG
>JARHUK010000005.1:0-11271 GCA_031001725.1 Pseudopyricularia javanii
ATCCTTAGCTGTCGTGGCTTATCTAATCTGCCGTCCATCGCGATACGCAAAACGCGACCCCGCCATCCTCTCTTTTGACTCACCCCTCCACGCGACAGCCAACAAGACCTACGACGTCAGAGAAAAATACAACACCGGACGCTTTACAACACCGGACGTTTGACCAAGTCCATCCCACACCTGATCTGCAATTAATTGAGCACTTCACCTTCATCTGTTTTCTTCAACACCGCCGCCATGGCCGACGCCATTACCGAAGGAGCTGCCAAGCTCCAGCTCGACGAGGAGACCGGGGAGATGGTCTCCAAGGGCGAGCTGAAGAAGCGCATGCAAAAGAGAGCCAAGAAGGCTGCACAGGCAAAGGCCAAGGAGGCCCAATCTGCCGCTGGTGTGGCGGACGAGAAAAAGGCTCCGGCCAAGCCTGCTGCTGCGAAACCCGAGGAGGCGGTCGTCGACGCCGATGCCATGTTCAAGCAGGGATTCCTCGACGAAGTCTTCCGCAACCGACCCATGAAGCCCGTCTTCACTCGATTCCCGCCCGAGCCCAACGGTTTCCTCCACATCGGTCATGCCAAGGCGATTGCCATCAACTTTGGATTTGCTAGGCACCACGGCGGCCAGTGCTATCTTCGATACGACGACACAAATCCCGAGAAAGAGGAGGAGAAATACTTTACTTCTATCGAGTCCATGGTCAGGTGGCTGGGCTTCTCACCCTACAAGATCACGTACTCTAGCGACAACTTCGACAAGCTCTACGAGCTGGCCGAGAAGCTGACCACCCTCGGCAAGGCCTACGTGTGCAAGTGCGACGATACCGAAATCAAGCTCCAGCGCGGTGGCGAGAAGGGCCAGTCTCCTCGATACCGCTGCGCCCACGCAGATCAGACTCCGGAGGAAAACCTGGCCCAGTTCAGGGACATGCGTGATGGCAAGTACCAGGAGAGGGAGGCATTCCTGCGCATGAAGCAGGACATCACCGATGGCAACCCTCAGATGTGGGATCTGGCTGCGTATCGTGTCAAGAAGGCCGAACACCACAGGACGGGAGACAAGTGGAAGATCTATCCGGTAAGCTTCTGACCTGGTCTCTGGACTTGGTCCGGCTCCGAACCCCCTTATCTAACAAAGGCTTGTATCCCGCAGACCTACGACTTCACCCACTGCCTTTGCGATTCCTTCGAAGGAATTACCCACTCCCTCTGCACGACCGAGTTTATCCAATCGCGCGTGAGCTACGAGTGGCTCAACTCGACACTCGGCGTTTACGAGCCTCAGCAGCGTGAATACGGGCGACTAGGTCTGGGCGGCACCGTGCTCTCAAAGCGCAAGATCTTGAAGCTTGTCGAGCTGGGCCACGTTCGGGAGTGGGACGATCCTCGACTCTACACCCTGACGGCCATCAAGCGGCGTGGCGTTCCGCCTGGCGCTATTCTCGAATTTGTCAGCGAGCTTGGCGTGACCACCGCGGCAACCGTGATCCAGATCAAGCGATTCGAGCAGACAATTCGCCGATACCTCGAGCGCACCGTTCCACGACTGATGCTGGTGCTGGATCCATTGCGTGTGGTGATTGAGGATGCCGACGACCTCGACGGCAAGCCCCTGTCGATTCCATTCTCCTCCAAGGTTCCCGAGATGGGCTCACACGACCTGACATTTACCAAGACGATCTACATCGACCAATCCGACTTCCGCGAGGTTGACAGCAAGGACTACTTCCGCCTGGCCCCTGGCAAGCCAGTGGGTCTGCTCAACGTCCCTTACCCCATCAAAGTCAAGTCTTTCAGCAAAGACGAGACGACAGGAAAGGTGACCGAGGTCCGGGCCGAGTTCGACCGCGAAAAGAAGAAGCCCAAGGCCTACATCCAGTGGGTCCCCGAGGGGTCTCGTAAGGTCGAGGCTCGTGTGTATAACCCGTTGTTCAAGTCGGAGAGCCCGGACTCTGTCGAGGGTGGTTTCTTGGCGGACATCAACCCCGACAGCCAAATCATATACCCGGATGCACTATTGGAAAGCGGCTTTGACGAGGTCAAGCGGCGCGCGCCCTGGCCGGAGGCGGCCGGTGAGAGTGAGCTCGGGAAGGGAGGACCTGAGAGTGTGAGGTTCCAGGGGACAAGAGTGGCGTATTTTGTGAGTCAAAAGCCCTCGGGTCACACGGTTAAAAATTTCGCTGACAGATTTATTCCCCTCAACAGGCAATGGATTCGGATAGTAAAGACGATAAGATTGTGCTTAACCGCATCGTGTCCCTGAAAGAGGATGCCGGCAAGAACTGAATTCGTTTGTCGCCGACAAAGGATTTTATGACAACGCACAAGAAGGCGACTGTACCAGAATATTAAATTTCACCTTGATACCAGCATGCAACCAATACGCTCGAATACGATCCTGTACCTGTGTGTGTCATGAAGCCATCGATTACTGACGAGGTCCTCCCCAGTAGGGAGTGGACATGCTAATTATAAATCAGCGGGCAGCATAGCGAACCTGGGAGCCAATGTTCAGAGGAACTACAGTCTTGCCGGTTTCCCATATCCATGAATTTCAGGCTGACGCAATTTCTCAAACGGATCAACATCGAGCTTCCAGATTGGCACATCACGGATGAATTTTCTGAACCACTCAACAGCTCGCACAAGGCGAATGTCTTAGCTCATCCGGAGATGATAGGGGCTGAGCTATGCATCCTGCAGCCCTGATGGTGGGGAAGATGCATCGTTTAAGGTTATTCCGGGGAGACAAGGGTCTGAGACGTCAGCACGACGATTCGACTTCCCTGATCCCCCCTCCTCACCCAGGCGGACTGGTTTCGAACTGCTACGCGCATAGCATATCTGCGGATGACCGCTGTTGGCAACTTATTGTCTGCCCATCTCGTGGTTAGCCAAACCTTTGGACAAGCCGGCCGTTCATTGGCCAGTTTGCCTGGAGACCCATAGATGTTTGGCTTGATCTTTTTCGTCATACACAACCAACCCCGCAGCCGAGCTTATGGGAAGCTCGTTTCTCCTTTCGGCCAAGTTTACAGGCTTGGTCCTTGGCCGATTCGAGATCTACGAAGTGGTATCCCTCCGTTGCGAAGGATGGCCGGCTTCGGTCTGGTCTTTCCCCGGACATCGGGCTCACAAACTGGCTGCGCCCAGGTTTCAGTAACTCTGATTGGCAAGTACATCGGCGAGTCGTCCGTATTTGGTGCACGGGTGTAGAAGTAGGTTCCGGCAATCTGCTGTCTGGACTAGACTTCCCCGTCCTATCTTGCTGCGAGCTGGGTAAACATGTTCCTTTCTTGGACACTTCCGACAAGTCAATCTGCAAAGGTAACCGATGCACGCAGCTATTTGATACATACTTTTGGACGACGTCTCAGTCCGCTCACATGTAGTTTTAGCTTTTTCCGTTTTTGAACTACAAAGTTGAGATTATAGAAACCTGATTTTCGGTTTTGTTTTTTTTCCCGCTCGGTCTGGGCTCTAGCCACCTCAAGTACTGGCCGCCTGCCGCCTGAACCAGTCTGGCGGCACACATTGTGTTTTGTTTTTCATAAATAGAGTAAACACGCAGAACGTGGAGCGACCCCGGGAACGAATACGACGACCCGGTGAGTGCAGATATGTCGCAGCAGGACTATGCAAATTACGACAACGCAAAGCGAAGTCGGGCGGCGGCCGCACGGTTACAATGGCAGGCGAACCAGCGAGACCAAGGCCGACTTTTGACGGGGCAATCAAGTCAAGGAAGCTCCATGGCCGAGCCATCGTTGGCGGATATCAACCCATCCGCAAACAGGGGTAGCCGCCATGGCCCATCGGCCAACTCATCAACTGTCTCCCTGAGTCCAAGCAAATCAGCTTCCCAGATCGGCCCTCAGATCGGCACGTTTCCTATGCCACCGGTGGATCACAGCATCGGCCCGGGTGCGCCGTTCGTGCCTCGGATTAGCAGCCTGGATCTCGGGGCAAGGGCGGCTACGGGTGAGAGAAAGCCCGAGATTATCCGTGCAAAATTACCATGGAGGCCACCGTACCTGAGGAGGCGCGTGCTACTTGGCTTTGCCACCACAATGGTCCTGCTCATTGTTGTCCTGGAGGCCATGTTAGGGCTGTCCAACACGCGTCTAGGGCTCGGCCCCGCAGACAGCCGCAGGTACTTATGGCTGATGGCGCCACCCGCGATTCTGCTCATTGTTGCCGGCTACTGGAGCAGGGTTGAATACCAGGCCCGAAGCACGGCGCCTTGGCTGCGCTTGTCCAAAGGGCCGGCAGACGGGGACAGGACGCTGCTGGTTGATTACGTTTCAACGACACGGCCGCTGGTAGCGGTGCGAGCAATCAAGAACAGGGATTGGATCGTGGCTGGTGCCGTGGCCGTCTCGTTTTTGCTGTGGGCTGCCGTGATTGTCTCCACAGGCGCCATCACAACCATATTGATCACCCGGACTGATGACAATGTCAACGTGCATTTGACGAGGCAGTTTGTGCCGGGCAACGGCGGCATCAACGGTTCTACAACAAACAGCACTGAAAGTCAGGCAAGCATGGCAACCTCCCTGCTCGAGGTAGCTGGACTACAGTTTGGGGATTCAATGATCTACCCCGAGGGCGCCACCAACCGGTTTGCGTACGAGACGTTTGCGTCCAGCGATGTGCAGCCTGGGGCGCAGCTCTCGGCGCCAGTCCGAGGCTTCTTTCCCAACCTGACTTGCGAATCTGCATCGCTCTCGGTCGACAGCATAGCGCAGACAGACCAAGGGCCAATGGTCAACACGACGCTGATTTCCCCGGGCTGCGCCATCCAACTATCCATCAACGGGTCCGGCTTGACGTCCAGCCCTGGGAGTGCAGCACCCACATACTTTTTCCGGTCGGGAAAAGGCGGCTGCTACGGCTCGGAATCGGCCAATGACCAGCGCATCATTGTTGCGTTTGGGGTGGTGAATGTCCAGGGTGCCAACGTTGACAAGGTCCAGCGTCTGGGAGCGGTGACTTCCCCTATTTCGTTGTCTACACAGCTCATATGCCGGCCAGGCTACACGATGCGCGAGTTGGAGCTTGCTAGGAACACCGAGCACATCGTCGATATTGACATCAACCCGCCATTCGCAAAATCGAGCCAAATCCCAAAGAGCCTTCCCGGGGTTCATCCTTGGGATATCGCCGAAGCCGTGTTCAAGTCTTATGAACAACCAAGTACTGCTTACCTGCTGGACCGGGTTGCCGCCACGGATGCCATGGGATACCCCGACTTTCTCCCCGCCCGTGTCATGATAGACTCCTGCATCCATTTTGCCTTGGGGCTGCGCACGGAAGAGCGAGGCAGTCTAGAGCCGGCAGAGGATTTCTTGAACTCGAAGAGGTTGACTTCCATGGTTACCACCTACTACCGCCACCACGCATCCCTCGTGGCGCATTCGCTCCTCCTACGCCCCGGAACGGGACAGGACTCGACTGTGCTGGGGTCCTCTGTCATTCACTTTGAGAGATTGGGTATGAGCGCCCCTGGTGCGCACTCAGTTGTTGCATTACTGGCAGTGGCCACTGTCCTGGTATTTTCTCTCGTCTTTATTCTCCCGACTGAGGGTTTCCTGCCCAGGAGCCCCAACACGTTGATGGACATTGCCGCGCTGTTGGTGCACAGTGACATGCTTCTCAACGCCGTACGTGGAGCTGGCGGCGCCGACGCAAATCTTCTGTCCAGCAGACTTTCTAGGGCGTACTTCTACTCTGGCGTGGAGCCCTACGAGCGCGAGTTCAACGCGGCCACCGGCGGCTATTTCAAGATCCTCGGCGGCCCATTGCTTCTAAACTACCAGCAGAGCGATTCCTTTGGACCCAAGGGAGGTTCATGGTTGCCCCCGGCGGCACTGACCTCTCTCTACCGCTCGCTCGGTCTCTTTGCGACGGCCGCTTTCATCGCGGCGCTGGAGGTGATGCTGCGACTGTCTGGCGGTAACAGCGGCCTAGCAGATGCGGGCGAGGACGCTTGGTCGCAGCTGTTCTGGACGGTGGTCCCGGCTGCGGCGCTGTTTTGCTTGGCGTGGCAGATCGGGTTGGTCGACACTTCCGTCCGGATTTTGGCGCCATTCATGGAATTATCCTCAGACAAGGGCTCGTACCGTGCCATGACAACGAATTATCTTGACGGGTCCACACCCCGCATCCTATACCGAGCTCTAAAGGGGCACAATGTTGTCGTCAGTCTCTCGACGCTTTTGTGGTTTCTCGCATCGCTGCTCCCGGTCTTCACGGCCGCGGCCTTTGACACGCGGGTCGTGCACGACGGCACGCGGATGGATTCGGGCCAGCCCGATGATCGCCGGCGGCGCCTCTGCCAGGACGAGGCGGCCACGCGGGTGCTGCAGGCCATACTGAGCGTCGCGCTGGCGGGCGGCGCGGCGCTGTGGGCGCTGACGCCGCGGAAGCGGACGGCCGTGATGCCGCGGCTCAAGTCCGGGGCTCCGCTGAGCATCGCCAGCCTGGCGGCCGTGCTGGCGGACGGGAACCTGCTTGGCATGCTGGGGCGGGCGAGCGAGTGGAGGTCGCTGGCCGAGCTGGAGCAGGGGTTCCGGGACGGGGTGCACGTCACGATGCGGTTCCGGCTAGGGTGGGACGAGGCGCTGGGACGGGCGAGGAGGAAGCAAGATGCGTTTGGGATCTCGGCCGTGCGGACCGGGGGCTGGGGCGGCAGGGAGAGCGTGGGGCTTGGGTTGCAGGCTCGGGTTGGGCGGTGGCAGAGGTCGTTTGTGAAGGATTGGGGTTGGAGGTAGTGAGGGTGGCGGTGGTGAATGACATGGGAGATGGCCGCGTTTGCTGCTCGTTCCTGGAGTTGTGTTGATAATTTCGCGATGGGGATTAAAGGAACCTTGTATTTGTATATGTATATGTATATGTATATGTATCTTCTAGTGCATGCTCGCTGTTCAAGATGGGGCGGGAGTTGGGAATAATAATGGTTGCAGCTTGCTCCAGGCACCACATTAAGTTTAGGAACAAGGGCGGGAACGGGTAACTTGGTCCTCTAAGCCCCTCCGGACAACCAAGGTGCCATCGATATGGTAATTCGTCTGAAATGCGACGTTGTACTAGAACGTCCGCATTCACACTGCCTACTGTCAATGGTCGCTGCTTTTGGTAAAAACCAACAACTCTGAAATTTGATCCCATTATAATCTTGCCTGTCAATCGAGGCGCAGACCGATCCAACATATTATTCCCATTGTCGTTGCTATATCGAATCACTTAAGCTCTCCTAAGTATACCGCGCGGATATAACAATATACTTGTTAACGATTTTAATGCCATTAAAGCGGCAGCTTGCATTTTGGATGTCAAGTTAAGTACGTATCTACAGTCCGCCAGGGTAATAAAGGTTACTTGGCGGGGCTTTAAATCGGCTATCCCAAGGTCATGCATCGAAGGGGATAACTTGGGTTATCTTTATATTTTCAAACACGTGTCTGAGATGTAGCAACAGCCGCCAAGTCGGTGGGTGCGGCCGACTGTGTGGCCAGCAGGTTCGGAGTCAAATCGGCCACCCTTGGAGCCGGGGAAGGGTTCGCACTCGAGGCGGTTAAGGGGGACGCTACGGTGCAGATTTTCCGGGACGCGGGCGACGGTACCGCCCAGCTGATCCAGTCCGAGGCGGAAGGCGAGGCCCTCATAAATGACATTGAAGAGACTGCCTTTGAGAACTGCATCGAGTACATCGAGGCGACTGGAGGCGGAACCAAAAGGAGTGAGATAAGGGTGGCGGAGCGACGATCGGGGCTTCACCGGCGGAGGAAGAAAAAGAAGCTCTGCTATGCCGGGCTGGCCCTCAAACTTGACAAGCCAGTCGTTGGAAGCTCCTCGCGTCTGAAGGGGTACGAGCTTGGCACCCTGGCGCCCGTGGCGGGCACCTCAGCCTCGGATGCGACACTGACCAAGCTTGCCACGTCCTTCAGCACATGGTTCAAGGACGGCAAGACGGTGGCGGATGACGCCGACGACGTGAGCAAGCTACTGCTCGCGATGGACAAAAGCACGACCGGGGCGTAGTCCCAAGCCATGAAGTAGGCGCTCGAAAAGCTGTACGGGATGAGCGCGGAAAAGTCTTATACGTTCAAGTCCTGGGTCGGAGGCACGTCGCGCATCCTGCCGGGGCTGGAGGAGGCGCTGACCAAGATGCCCTACGCAGAGCGCACCGTCATCCGCGCGACGAGCCTCGACGACGCCACACTGAAGATGCTGGACAGCGCAGCGCCGGGCGTACTCAGCAAGGGCGAGGCCGGTGTGTATGAGGTACGCGACCTGGTCATCAACATGTGGAGACGACTCCCGTAGCTTTTTCAAATATTCGAACTGGGTATTAATTTATTTAATCCGCTTTATCCTAGTTAATGTCTAAAAGGCTATGTAGTTCCTCAAGTCGAGGGGATAGTCAACCCAGTATCCGTAAACGCCTGCTTGACCTCCAAGGCGGCCAGTGCTTCCCTTCCGGCTGGACCCTCCTGCTTCCCCAGCCCCTGCCATCGATGCATCCACCTGTCCCAGCGATCGATCGAGTACCTCTCGCCATCTCGGCTCGGGATCTCCCAGCCCTTCCGACACGCATCCAACACCCAGGACGCGCCACCGTGGGCAAAGACCTGTGCGGCGGCCGAGACGCTGGTCGGGTCCGAGGTGCCATCGTCCGCCTCGAGCGCATTGGGGATGTGGCAGGATGCTAGCGGCATGGCGGCGCTGGTCAGGCCGGCCGAGTGTAGGCGCGCGGCCCAGGCGCAGGCATTTACGAATTGTCCCGGCGGCTTGGCGAGCCAGCCGGATCTTCCGCCGAGGAAGGCTTTTTGGCAGAGTTAGTCAGGCATGCCGTTCGATTCTCACAATCGGGCTGGTATTGAACAATTTGTTCAAGAAAGAGGGGAAAAAAACTCACCATCGACCAACTCCACCACCATATGGTCCTGGAATCCGTCCTTCCAGCTCAGTGCGCCACCGCCAGAAGCATCATGAGGGCCGTTCTCTGCGTCCGCGGCAGCCGGGTCCGGGACCATTCCTTGGTCCTGCAGGTGCGGAATTAGTTGGACGAGCTTTGGCTGAACGACAGGTAAACACAAAGCGATACGGTTGAGAAGGGACCAGAGCACGAAGATCTCCATCGCGATCTCGTCGTAGTCTTTGCCGGCCTCGTACGACGGGCGAGAGAGGATGTGCGCCGCGGTTCGGGCGTCGGGCTGGGTGCCGAGAAAGTACTGGCGCAGGGCTTCGGCCTGGGCCTCTGTGGGAGCGCCGTCAAAGCTGCCGTCTCCGTTGCGGTCGGCTTTGCCCCGTCGGTCGAGCTCATTATCGATGTAGCCGTTGATAATTTCCGACATTGCTGCTGGAACTTTTGGTGTCGTTGCTGCTGTGATGGAAGCTGGAGGGTTGAAGCAAACCGAGATGAGAAATCTCGTCGTTGCGTGGTTCCAAATTGCAGCGCGCGGAGGAGAGCGGGCGGGTTACCTGGTAGTTACAATACCTTGGGTAAGGTAAGGTAGATAGGTTCCTAGGTACCCGAGGCACCAGTTGGTCTGCTGGGACCGTCGAAGGCGGTTGAGGATGGCGACACGGCGATCAACACTTGGTGGGAAGCGGAGTGGAACGACACTAATAGCAGCACTGACTGGGCTTACTCACTAACCTTGCAGTGCAGGTTGGCGCAGTGTGTCTGCCTGACAAATGACAGGGGTATGACATTGGGGATCGCCAGTTTCTTGGGCGGATCCTATTCCTTTGGGTCTTCTATCGGATCATGGTTTCCAACCGATTATCAATACGACTAGTAACGCGAACATCCGTAGCTAGACCGTGACAGTCCTGCTGCGTTGGGATATCTTTTATGGAAGTTGTCAATGGCGATGGGGGCGTTCTTGACGGCTTCTGCGTAGCAATTACCACTCGCTGTCTTCGTCATAGCCTTCTCAAGAAATTTGTACTGCAGGAGGTTATCTTTTCTAGTTAGTCGAGAGGCTAAGATCTCTTCGACTGCGTACTTTGCCTCGACATCGATGTACTCTGGTCCTGGCGGTTCCTGCTTCTGGCCTGGCAGCGGATTATCATGCGCCTTGCGAAGCCGGTCTGCGTGGAACAAGTTGTCTCCTTTATACCAGTCCGGCATCTTGAGTCTGAAGCTGAATTGGGAGTCTAGCCTTGTTGTTGGCGCGGCTGTGGTAGAGCCCCTCTTGAACACAAACACCTTGTGGCCCCATGGCAACCTTCAGCGAAGCCGCCACCACATTCTATGGCCAGATTTTGGAGCTCGAAAATGTTCGATTGGCCACACACCCGATGGAGCGCGAGATCACCCTGCGCACGATCCGCCACGGGCTGTCCACCTTGATAGCCAATGGCTCTCCCAGCAAGCGTATTGCGGACATGGGAGGCGTGCCGGGGAAACTCGCATTCGCGCTCGCCGACGGAGGGCACAAGGTCGATCTCATTGATCTCAGCCCAGATCTGATTCGGCTCGCACAGGCTGGGCAGGGCCGTCGCATCGCGGTAGGGCGGGAGGAACCGCTGTTGTCGAGCATTTGTACGGGTAACGCGCTGGACGATAGTGTACTCGGGAAGGACACTTATGATGCAGTCCTGCTGCTGGGACCTTTGTATCACCTCCTGAGCGAGCCGGAGCGCAAGCAGGCGGTCGAGAACGCTCTCGAGCTCGCGAAGCCCAAGGGTGGATTGGTGTTCTGCGCCTTCATCAATAGAGAAGCCTACTTGGGAGATTTGGTCACTCGGGAACCGGACAGACTTTTGAGGCAGAAAGACTTTTACGCTGCCTATGTGAGTTTTTATGTCATTGCCACCTGCCGTGATGGCTGTAAAACAAAGATAACAAAGTTGACAAGCTTTACGCCGCTCACAGTTGGCAAGCGGCCGCTACGAAAAGTTCAACGAAGCAAATGAGGCAACATCACAATCATTCCACACCAACAGCGACGAGATACGACACTTTTTCCAGAAGAACTTCTCAGCCAACCTCGAGTTCATCAATGTCACACGGACGTTGGGCGCTAACGCATAATCGGGCTTAACGCCGGACAAAAGGGGGTGGACCCCTATTCGGCTGACATAAGCCAAGGATCATATGCCTACAAAAGGAGCAACGCCACTTCTAGCTATTGCAGCGAAAGAAAAATCCTCCTAATTCCTTAAACAACCTTTTGGGAACCTTAGAAAATTATATGCAATATAAAGCCTTAAACACTTCCAAACCCTTATAATTTAAACCCTTATTACAAATAATCTTCTAACC
>JARHUK010000010.1:0-18093 GCA_031001725.1 Pseudopyricularia javanii
TTTTTTTTTTTTTTTTTTTTTTTTTTATACAAATGTTGAGAAGGGTAAAATGTAAGGGGCCGCCAGCCTTGGTACAGATCAGAGTCGGTATGAGGGACCCAGAGTTGTTGTAAAGTATTGGAATCCAGTTCTTCAAAGAGCTTATAGACTTGTGTAAACAATATTCATACAAACCCGCTCTTGTGGCTTGCGTCTCAATGTCAATATTTATTGCCTACCGAGATAAATATTCCAAAACCCTAGCTCCCTCGGTTTCGAAGCTGCCCATTCACAACCGCGCAGCCGCCATTGAACTTTCGTAGGCCTGTCAATTCCATGATGTCATATGAAACCACTCCACGATATTTCGGTTAACGGAGCAGCGCTTTTCCCATTCTTTGTTTCAATCGCCTCGCCCCGTCCCAGCAACGCGTAACGCAGCCGGGCATGGGGGGTTGTTGCTCGTTCAGCCATTGGCTTTGCTGTGCCTGCCTGTTCGTCGCAAGATTAATTTACATGTACGTACATGATGTCAAATACAAGATCCGATCTCTAACTGCCCCCCCCCCCCTGTGACCTATGATTTGATGTGGCCAGCAATATGGAATCGCAATCTCAACGCGTTGTAACCGGACCACAACCCCGTTTACCAGTCAAGGTCCCCCGGCTGCCTCCGGACGACCAGAGCGCAAAAAAAAAGGTTACCTTGGCTGCCGGGACCCGCGAACGTTTTGGCGATGGACTCAAACATGCCCCAACAGGAAGGTTCGGCTTTGCGCGGTGGGCATGAAGTTCTTGTGCCTGGGGTTCAGGTCAGCTGCTGCTTCACCCAAAATGTCTCCACCGGTTCTCACCGATCCACACCGACGAGGTTTCACTCTGGTTGATTGCTGTACTGTAGGATTGCAATTTTCTACAGGCTGCTAATAATATTACTTACTTTGCTACTTGTCATCATCGGCTGTCGCAATCAGCCCCCCGTTTGCGTCAGCCTTGTTTACTCTTCCAAACCTGTCGGCGCCTTGATTTTTACCGCTGTTGTCTCTTCGCTCGAGCTCTACCAGTCATTCACTATGCCTATGACCGCCACACACACCCTGTGCCTCACTGTTCTTGGCTGATGGAACGGTTTCTGTGGCGCACAGATGGGCTCCGCGGCGTCAGGTGTGCGGCGCACAGTGCCTGCTGCTAAAACCTGGTGATCTTTGTTTGGATGCACAAGCCTGTTGTGCACAGACAGTACGCCAAGGAGCGAAGAGGGGGGGGGTACAAAAAAATTGAGAAGAAACGAGAGAGAGAGAGAGAAAGGAACGTACATTTTCCCCGTTGCTCCAAAACAAGATGGGCCAGCTTAACGTATCCTTGCCCGTACTCTTGTTCTTGTTCTGCATGGGTTGGCAAGTGCCAAAAACGGCGCTTGACACTTGGGACTTGGACTTCTTCTTCACCTTTGTTGGCAACAGTGCGTCGGATGCCACCGAAATTCTGATACACACATCTCCAAAGCACTCTCTGCTCCATGGGAACGTTGGTAGTCCTGAAAATGTTGGGCCCATCACACGCTTTTCCCCCCCACCAAACTAGGTCTAGGTAAAAAGTGAGCCACCTCCATTATTCTAGAACTATACCTTAGGTCGACCATAGACCCATTCCATAGCAGCTTTAGTGCGTATATCCTGAGATGGTGTGGCTTGGTGCTGTTAATGCCAACGACTGTCGCGCTATCAACCTTAGCGCTGACCGAGACCGTCCTAACTCTTCGCTTGCGCCTTGTTTTTTTTTGCCCTTTGTGTTTAAAACCCCCTCGAGGCGGTGAGTCTTTGAAAAATGGACTTGGCCAGAGCTGGTCACAACCACTGTAACAAAGGCAATATAAAAAATTCCGCATCAAGCCAGCAAAAGCCTTTAACGAGACCAGGCTACTTCCTTGATATTGATCCCAAATCGCAAGCCTGTACATGCTCGACCAATTGAGATCCCTGCTCTTTGCTGTCGGAAGTTCTAACCATCAAATCCCCCATCACATCTCATTTTTCCTGCGAGTAGTACCTTGCATGCATGGCTGTCACTTGCGTTCAGCTTTTACTCATCACGGAGGTTCAATCATCTCCGTCGAGGTCGTGGCCGCCCCTGTCTCTTGCTGGTTGCACACGTCCGCATTAGTATCTGTAGCATATCACATCGCGCCATTTGCAACCCCTGGACTTGACCAAAACTCGGACCTCCCCCAAATATCGTCGGTGGCCACCGACTCCTCCCGCCTCGGAGCTGTCGGCCGTTCCGGTGTCGGACCTGCACAAGTGTTGCCTAGGTCTCGTGGCCGGTTCCTCGCTTTCGGTCCCGCCCTCCGAAAGCCTATTGCCATACCTTTTTACCCCTTGGTGGCACTCGTAGTACGTATATGGCCTTAATGCGCGGTGTCATGCCCGACGAGTTGTAGTCTCGAGGTTCGTTCCCTTAGCCCCCTCCTCTCTCGACCCCTCTCTCACACCCTCCATCCGTATGCTTGCCTGTGACTTTACATGACTGGATATGGCGAGCCGACGTTCACACTACCTAGAACGGACTATCTTGTTCGTTATTCTTACAGCTTCAAGTGCTTGCATGATAGCGGGCGGAATTTGCACGGGCTAGTTGTAAAGCACATACCCCAACCACGAAATATTACGTGGGCGGAGTTGTCCGACTTCATCCAAAGGTACTGTGACAGAGGGAACAGAGAGCAGCTTCTTCGTGCCACGCAACTTGTTTTCCGGGAAACACAATTTCATACTCTCCTCGCTCGCCGGTACTGGGACTAGTGTCTAACGTATTACCGTGTACTCGACTATCCGTACCACGGAGGGGATTGGTGTTGCCCTACCATTATCTTCGTTAGGAACTGCATTATGTGAGCATCCGTTAAAGTTGTCCTCGTTATCACTGCACATTTCGCATGTAAGCTGTGCTGCTTGAAACCTGTCAGACGGGCTGCACCAGTGAAGATAAAAAGCCGGGTGCATACATACTGTTTGGCAGATACCTAACATGCCGCCACCCGTTTTCCGATATGTTTTCACCTATATCCGTATAACATCCGCTTACAGTACCTCCCACCCATCGATAATTCATCAAGTCTGTAGATATGCCGCGTTGTTCCGCCCGACGTCACATCCCTTGTTGCCACCTCGTACAAATTTGAAAAGCCAACAATTACCTTGCCCACCAAATCGCGCCATAAGGTCTAATATCACCGTACCACGCATAGCAACTTCATCGCATCCCCTACGCACACTAGTTTTTTGTTCGTACATATCTCGTTGCATATGGCTCAGGCACCCGCATACCGCCTCAGAGACTGCTAGGATTTTTTTTCTTTTATCACTGAAAATACCAAACATTGATACACCCCTCCAGCACTATAGCTAACCAAGGAGCCAAACCCCGAAGCGGTGCGACCAAAGCACGACGGCGACCCGGCCGTTAAAACTCGGGGGCCGACGAACTACGCTAAGCCAGCGCTACAGAGCGAGGCGGCAATAGAACGAAGGGGCCCATGCCCACTGCGGGAGAAGACGAGGTCTCGTTAAAGTCGGTGGGGGAGCACTACTTTTCCTTTAGTGGCCTATCCCCCTCCGCCTCCTACTTTTACTGGTAGACCGTGCAGCTAGGTGGCAATGCCAGAGACTAAAAACCAAGCCTCACCGATTTTGACGTGCAGTCCCGTCACAAAACCGACAGCGTGAGACACCGACTTGTCGATATGCCCGTCCTGCCCCAGGGCTCGAGGGACCGCTGGGCTGAGCCAAATCCCGACGCCGGCGTCCAGAGCCCGGGACCCAACCCCCCAGACCGACTGGTCTTGCCTCAGAATGAGATGAGCATGGAGGCCAAGGGGCCAATAGGTAGGCGTGTGCATGTTTAGCAACTGTCTACGTCGACGGGAATAAAGAGAGTCTCCACAGTCTTCCCCTTCCCCGCGACAGTCCGGCGCCGGTGCAGCCTCACTGTGTGATATTTCTAGTGTGTGGGTGTGCAAACAGGCTCTTTGAGGTACAATGTGCCTACCCACCATGAATAGTAGCAAGACACTATCGTCTACTGTACTGACTACCAACGGAGGGGCTGGCCTTGGAAATCGTAAAGCAAGCTCCCAGTGGAGCTATCTAAAAGTGCGTGCGGCCTGACGTCCCACACCAACTCCGTGTATGCTTGCCAGCCAACGCCGGGTAGATGCCCGCCCCCCCTCGCCATATTTTGCGCATCCACGACGTAAGAGCACATATAGGATGCGTTATCCTTCCGATGTGACTGACAAGTAGGATACATCCCCTCTTGAGAGATCCCCAACCCCATCCGTTTCGTGTCTTTGCCTTCTGTTTTGGCCTTGGCGGCAAACTGAGATGCGCCCCCCTCTGCTACCATGGCACCCCGGCCGCCGCTTCGAACTTGCGTCGTGCGTACGTGGCGACAGAGTGCTTTTTGCGGAGAAATCACACCTCACAGTAGTAGTGGTGACAATGGCAAGCAGGACTTTGGAAAGCATATCGACCATCCTCCCGCCCACGCCCCCAAAACATTGTCGATGGCGCGAAGGGTAAAAATCGGGGTATACACCCTCGACAACAATCCTCGTTATGCTTGACTTCGTATCGCGACGGACGGGTGGCGGGTGGCGAACCCAAAGGTTTAGAATGGAGGACTGTTTGCTTGGGCATGATATGGTGCGAGTCTTGGAAGCTGGCACCTCCCGGCCTCTGATAGTCCCCGGCGCCCTGGGGCCAGAATGTCCATGTCAAGCTTTTGTGGCGCTTTTTTGGAACCCCCCTCCCCCGATTTCCCGAGTAATTTTGGTATCTAATAGCACGTTGGAAAGAGACGAATCTCGAGGTCTTTGCTTAATTAAAGTTTGAGCTTTTCTTCCTCGGTGGTTGAAGACATAGCTTGACCAATGTTGATGTTTTTATGCACCCCAGAAGCTTGCTTATCTTTTCTTTTTCTTCTCCATCTTCATCTTTATCTTCATATCCTTCTCCCCGCGTTTTGCGAGTCGTTCACTTAGATAATCAGACACTAACTGCGGTAGATCAGACCGTCGTCGTAGAGTTCAGTCAAGGGAAAGAAAAGAAGAATAAAGAAAGAAAAAAAACTGCCTCGATAATCCTTACCCTCTCGTTCAACATTTCCGAGGACGGCCCATATTCCCCCATCAAATAGGCAGACAGGGTCCAAGTACCCCTGCCCAGAATGGATCTACAGCAGGGACTTTTGTCCCTACCTCGACTTCCTTTGAGGATATATCGCCGACGCATCTTCGGCAAGTCGATGGCGCGACGTGGATGCGAGTCAGCGTCCATTGTGGCCGACCGAAGAAGAGCAAGAAAAAAAAGAACGAGGAGAAAAAAAAGATCTGGTTTGCTGGTTATGTCGGAAGCATGCCAAGAGATGTGAAAAGGCAAATTGACAGCCAATGTCGAGCCATTGTCGCCATCTCACTGTGCAAGTCTGAGCAGGTTCTCGTTTTTGCACACGCCCCCTCCAGGAAGCATCAAGAAAGAGAGTCATACTGTGTTTCTGCGAGCAATATGCCATCGGTCGCTGGACCTGGCCATTCTCTCCTTTTGACTCTCCTATCTCGGGTCTGCTCGTCCGGGATAGGAATGCGCAAGCGAATGCAAGGTAACGCGATAAAATCTCGTACAATAAACGCGCGCAAACGGCCAACAAAACGGTTTGCTTTCATTGAGGGCTTTAGACATGGCCATGAATTCACATGCGGACAAGGATTGTGGCAAAGGGGGACGCAGAAGCCCGTCATACCACCACGCCATTTGACGTGCCGAGAAAGCCCCCCCTTGGCGACCATTGCAAAGCAAAGCAGAGAGCTATGGACAAATGAGGTCGATGACAAGACGAGGCAGGGTCCTTGGCCCTGCGTGCGTTTGGAGGAGGAGGATCGACAGTGCGTGAGCCCCCAAGGCGACACTGGAGGTTAGGACGAGCAAAAAACGCTCCACACAGCCTTGCTGCCCCCGGGGGGATAGGGCTTCTTTCTTGCCCGGCGTGTTATTTCGCTGCGGGATTGGATATCGAAAGGGCTGGGGACTGGTGGAGCAAGGCAAGGCAAGGCGAGGGATAAACAAGAGGCGACTGACTCCACGGATCGATATGACTAAATCAACATCTTTGACGAATTACCTGATTAGATATGGCGAGAGCAAAACAAAAAAAAGGGGGAGATGGTCTAGAACGGACCTTTTCCCCGGAAGATATGCCCTCCGCAGTCGCCCCTCTCGCCGATATGTCCTGGGCGGCGGGGTTATCAGGTAATTGTTGCTGATTTTTGGCGCGGCGTTTGCTTGGTGCTGTCGTGCTTTAGTTCGGTCTTATTTTGCATTTTGTTTTCTAGGATGTCGGACCCTGTTTGATGACTAACAGGAAAGATATCGGGTTTTTTTTTCGTACTGTAGATTTTGTGCAGGGCAGGAAAATGGAGGGTGTGAAGATATCGTTGAGGATAATTTGGAGATGAAGTCGTAAGATATAAATAAAACCATCAAATAAAAAACACAAACGGAAATGAGCAAGGGTCTGGATCGATGGCCTCTTTTGCTAACCGCGAACCAAGTCCAGGTCTATTTGATAAAGAGTATAGGGTGCATCGAAGCGAAAAGCCCCAGATGGCAAGCAACGCGTCACCGTGCCTCTGATAGCCCTTTGCCGTCGTTGTCTTTGTGCTCGCCATCGCCATCGGTCTCGGCGTGTGTTGCATCTGCACTCAAATTTCTCACTGCATGTCTATACACACACACAGTACACATATAACACATACTAGGTGCGGCACACCTCCACCACCACCACCACCACCACCACCAAAACCAACTTGCAGCTATACTGCAGGCAGGCTGTTGCCAAGCGATTAACCTTGCCCCTCCGGCCCCTCTATTTTACGTGATATCTGGCCGATGGGTGCTGGAAAACCCTGGGAGTGCATAGCACATGCGCTGCTACGCTGCAGAGATTTCTCATTGCTACCATCAACACCGGACGCATTGCTTTTGCTCACCAAAAAAAACACACCCTAGGATCCATTCCCCATAACCCCCTTTAAAAAAATCCTGCATCTAGATTTAGGATGGACACAGAGCTGAGGTAGCAAACCCTGCCTAGCTGCCTGTCTGTCTGTCTTTGCACCCTGCTAGCCTCCTCATATCCCTCCTCTGCTGCTTCCAAACTCCCGAATGGTTGAGCCGTTGGATATGGACCGCCGGGACCGGGACGATTGTCTGAGCAATTGAGGGGAAGGAAGCAGTGGATGAGAAGCGCAGGTTGTGTGTTTCGGAGACATGTTGCTGCTCGGCATGAAGTGATACGCGTCTTGCTGCATGCGGGCTCGCCGCTGCACAAAAGGACGAACTTTTGAAGTCCTTTTTTTGTGGTCCCCCCCCGGCCTGGACTGGACGATGAAGAAACTTCCTTTGCCCGGCATCGGTCGGGCGTGCGGGCTTCCTGGACTCGCTTTTCCGCCGCCCGAACCCGAGATTTGGATATCCGCCCCCTATTATCTTCAATCCCACCAACATGCATTAAGTGTCTGCCTTTTCCTTCCCCCTCTTTTTCCTTAGGTGCCCTATCTAGCTGCTGGTGCAAAAAAGACTCGGATCGAGCGGTACTGTATAATGCACTTCCAAATGCACTGCCAAACCTACGAGCCCGTACTACGCGTCCACACGCCCCCCCTGGATTGCACCGCCTTGCATATCATATCGCCTGGGAACAAAGAGGATGCGTTGCAGGGTTTGGCGATAACGACGGACCAGGGCGAGGATTTGGTTGGCTGCTGGCGTTTTTGGCTGGTCGCTTTTCTTCCCGCCATAGGGGAACCAGACTTTAATTGTGTGCGAGAGGAAAAAAAAAAGTCGGCATAAACAACAACCATTAACCTTGTTGGATAGCGGTTCGCTCGCGGCTGGGAGGGATGTTTGGTATAATTAGGTGATTATCACTGCATTGCATGGCATTGGAAGCGGTGTCCTCCACTCAGGGAGGGACACACTTGATGACAGAAGGACCGACAGCAAAAAAGGCCAAGGTCAAGGTCAGAGAGCCATTTCTCCAGACCAGACGAAATCAAGGTCCCCTCGCTTTCCCTCTCTCGCCACCACAATTCCGAAAGCCCTCGTCGGCAGGTTCATACTCCTACATCCATCCTCTACAGGCGCCATCCTTCTAGAGGGATCGAACAACGTCGCATCTATCCCGGCATTCCCCCAGCTGGAGGGGGTTTTCATTTCTCCCAACGTTGGGGAGGAGCAAGGACTGGCAAGGAAAAAAAAGTCCAGCCACCATCCGATGGTGTGATTGATGGTCGAGTCCCCAACCCGCCTCCGGACTCGCTACTTCTGCTTTTCTTTCCACCGTTTAGCGCCTAGCTGTTTATCCCCCCCTTCCATCTAGCGTACAAGCCACCGCTGTCACGGTTTCGAAAGCTTGGGACGAAGGCAAGCCGGCCATCTCGTCTACAAAACCTGCCCATACCGCCTTTTCCCCTTCGCAAGCCCTTCGGAAGGGGTGGGAGAAACAACACACGACGCACTGACACTGACTTCTACACTAGACTAATATAGTTTCCTGGCCGCATATTACCTTGTCTTCGTCTGGTGTTTTTTTTTCTTTCTGTTTTGTTATCGCTTGACGCGACCGACAAGGACATCTTTATTTTCCCTCTTTCACTCGGCCGTAGCTTTTCCTCCCATCGGAGACTGGACGAGGGGGGATGATGAAGCGCAACAACAGATAGAGAAGCTATCCCATCCCAGCCTAGCTCCTCCCCAACAAAACGCAAAAGAAAAAAAAGACAAATAAAGCATACTACATAGTATTTATTCATCCTTTGTTTCTTCCGCCAAACCCCGCCTTAAACGCCGCTATCTTTGTTTACGTATGTACAATTGGCTTTGACACAACGATTTTCCCCTTACGAAACAAAGCCGTCCCGTTTGTGGCGACCCCGAAGGCGTTGGAGTTGCTACCACACCTAAGCTCCCGTTGCAGCCGGGGCAGAGAAGAATGCGAAGGCAGAAAAAAAAAGTAACGCCCGCGTAAACAATAGCAGAGTCAACGTAGCATCTACCCATCAGGGTGGCGTAATTTCCTTGATTCCCACGTACAGTGCCATTCGTATTTGCCATCTAGGTGGTATTTACGCTTCAGACTACCTTAGCCCCCTCTGCCCACGATGCAACTCACCACCACCACCCCGCGGCAGTGGTTCTGTCGATCAGGGTCCTTCTGCCCTGTTCAGAACCGTTGGCGGTGGTTGCTTGTGTGTTGTTTTCGTTCTGGCGGAGGGACGGGGTGGGAGAGGCGTTCGAGACTCGACCTTTTTCTTCTCCCTCTGATTATTTGCACTTCTTATTATACATGGTATAAACGCCTGCACGTCAGCATGTCTCACCGCGTTCTCATGCCGATCTTCCTCCTCTTTGCACCTCCTCCCATACTGGTTGGTTGTTTATGCCCATCCCCCGCGGGGCTATTTCTTGCTTCTTCATCACTTGCCCGCACGCTCTTTTCGAATTCCACATGCGCAAAGCTGATCCTGATATCAATCGTAGTCGTACTTGCCAGTGCTAGGAAATAAGAAGGGGGCACCCTGATGGTGTTGCCGCCCCGGAAGTGGTAATCTCGACGAGTCTCGCCCTTAATCCCCGTACACCCATATGCCCTTTCAACGAACTGCCTTGGCGCGCATGATGGTGAGGAGAAACTGGAACTTTTCACAAACAAGGAGAAAAAACAAGCCACTCGGGCGTGTGCTCCCCACCTCCTAGGCTGACCAAACAAACCGCCTTCCGCCATTTCGCACGATATGGGAAACCTTCCGCCGCTGATAACTCCCCCCGCAATGCACATGTGCTGTCCAACGTCGCACGACGGCCGGTGAGGCCCCTCCGGCCCCCGGAACTTGCCCAGCTCGGAACCGGACAAGGTGGACGCTCTCCATAGGTTCCCATGGCCAGACAACGAGGTTCCGCGACAGTTAGGAGGGCCACGTTGTACGGACTGTTAGGTGTCAGGCGGTACAAATCGTGCCATTAAGGATGTACGCCGAGATGCTGTGAAGGAAGACGTCAGGAAGGATCTACCACAGCTGGTTGTTTGGTGATGATTGATTTCGGTCTGTAAAAAGTAGGTTGCGCTGACAAATAAGTTTACTGGCCCACACTGCCTCGTCTCGACGCCCTCTGAAGTCCTCGGGCTAGGCATCGACACCCTGTGTGGCAGCCAGCTGAACAAGCGCAACCTCCCAAACAACCGAACCCTTTCCCCCTCCTGCAGAGCCATAATGCTGTCCTGTCTCGTCATGCAGGGCTTATGGGTAAGGGCAAGATAAAAAGAAAGCAGACCCTCCAACATCCGATCAGGATTGCCGACAAGGAGAAAAGAAAGAAGGGTATCAGCGCGAACCATACTCCAGAATATGCCGTGTAACACACCTGATGCATAAGACGGCCTATCTCCCAAAGGGTGCTCCTCTTGAGCTTCATACATAGTAAAGCTTTGCTGCACACTCCCCCACCACCAAACAAGCAGACACATGCAAGTGCTTTCCCACAGTTTGTTCATCAGGGTTGTGGAGGGTTGTAGACAACGCAGCGCCTGCAGAGCCCGGCGAGGACCCTCGATCCCAGAAGAGTGTGGAAGTAAATGAGCATCGACGAGTTTCTCCCCATGAAAAACAAATGAAGGCGGAAGGCCGTGGTGCCAGAAGAGATGTACTGACGAAGATTCTAGCTGGAACAGAAAAATCGCCTGGCTTCCTTTTTTGCGTGCCCAGAACCAATATGTTGCCCGGGGCATGCAGTTATCCTGATAGCCGAGCTGTGTTGGCTTTGTAGACCCCCAGCTCAGCGCTTGAGATAGCTTCGTTTCAAAGGCACGAATGTCCATATGCTGTCCTTGCGCGTGTTTGTTCGCGACACTGTAGATAAAGTATGAAGGCAGCGATGGACGCCGGTAAGATGTTGGCCCGAAAGTCGGCGGCAGAAGTAGCCGTGAAGCCCCCAGGCTATGGCCTGAAAGCCCAGTATGACTGTAAAAAAGGCAGATGTGGAAGATAATACAAAAGAGTCGACATGAATGTTTTCAATGGTAATCCGTACAGTCGCCTGGCTGCCACCCAAGAGAGCCAGGCAGCTCACGCCTGGGAAAGAGATGATTTCTGATGCTGATAAAACCACAGCAACAATACGATGGCCGGAGTACTTCCTCGTTCAGCGCTCTACTTGTACGGCCTCCCCGTCCGAGCGGAGAACCTATTTCCGATTCTGCTCAGCATCGAAGTCGAAGATCTTCATGAACTTGGCCGAAGTCAAGATGGCCAGGCGCATGAACTCGTCTCCGAGGCAGCCAGTCGTGGCAGAGCCCATCAGTTGTAGTTGGTAGAACTCCACAGTTGGGTCCAGTGCGATGGCACCCATGGTCCATCGGGCAACCAACTCGGGCGCACAGCCGGCCGGATTTCGGTACAGCTCGTTGTGGTCCCGACCAACGCGCCAGGTCATGGGCACCGACAGCTTCACCGGTTCCGTCTCGCGTCCTATTGGAACCTGGAACCAGTGGGCTCGGCAGTGCTTGCGATGCCGACCGCAAAAGGTAGGGAGGTTGTAGCCGACATAGACGGGAGCTTCGGTACGGGCGCGTGTCCTCTCGTGGACCCATCTCTTCTTGTCGGGGAAGAACGTGGGCCGTACAGTAACGCAGACATCCTTGTTGCCCTTGCCGCAGGCGCGCATGGTGGCCACCGGCGTCGTCATGCCGAGATCTTTGAAGTATGGAGACTCCTCGTAGAGGGAGAGTACCGAGTGGCGATTCTACAGCCAGCCGTTCCGCTCATGTCGGAGTATGAAGAGAGGGCTTGTGTCCATACGCTCTCTCAGGGACCAGACGTCGCCTTTCTCTTGCGTCTCCTTGAAGAGTCTAAGGTAGCTGCCAGTCCACAAGACATCCGCCTTGTAACCATGGTACACAGCTCGACGTCTTTTATCTAATGGCTTTCTCCGAATTAGGAACGATCGCGTAAGTGGGTACATAGTGCGCGACTTTGATCGTCTGAGCTGCCAGCTGAGATCGGTGGTGGCGTTGGGGTTGGGTATGTGAGGTTCTGGCACCCATGCGGCGCGGCTGGTGATATCCTCGGGGAAGTGGACAGTCTTCTTCTTCAAAGTCTTTCCACCACGACCAGCAGTCCCTTTGAAGGAGGAAACGAGGTTGGGAAGTTGGGGAGGAGTGACAGCAGAAGGTGGAGGGCGAGGTGGAAGGGGTGGAGGTGAAGGGGTTGGTCCTCGGTATAGAAAGTGAAAGTCCTCGGGAAATGCTCGCCAGTCCCATTCAGGCGGCGTGGGCGGCAGTTTGATCTTACCCTCGTTAAAATAATCATATTCAGGGTCATCCTCCATCTCGGACTCGAACAGGGTTTCGCTTAGGACGTTGGTGAACTTGTGTTTGTCGAGCGCTGCCTGAACGTCAACCTTGCCGTTGCTGTCCAAGATTGTGTCGAGGTTATCACCCTGGTCCAGGCTTCTAAGAGGTGACACCCACTGGCAAATGAGTTCCTGTTCCTTGTCATCGCGTGCTATGCCCAATTTCTTGAACTTCTTGACAATCGAGTCGAAGAACTCGGCGGGATTTGTCGAGGTTGTCGAACATCCGTTGAAGTCGTGTACAGAGCTAGGAGGGGATGGAGGCATTCCATGGTCAACCAGAGAGGTATCGTGGAGGGCAATAGAGCCTGTCTTTGCGTTATTCTCAGGCTCGGCCGGATGAACAGAGACAGAAGGTATCGAAGGCGTAAGCCCACACTTGACGTGCTCAGTGCCTGTAGTCTGAGACACGGGATGGACAGTTTGAGGCTCTATTGCCTCAGGTTCAGAAGAAACGTGCTCAATGATGGCAGTCACAGGCGAGAGTCGTTGTGCCGGACGGACAGTCCTGGCCGTTCTTACCTCGATCCGACGAACCGAGGACTGCGGGCGCCTTGGTGATGGAGGCACAAGGAATGGTCGTAGAGCTTCGTTCCGCCAAAGGATCTCCCGGATGGGAACTTCTGAATCGTCGCTATCAGTTTCGCTCTCGGCAGTGTCTGTCAGCCAGCTGGAGTCGTTGTCAACTACTGGCGGGGCCGGGGAACCATGCTCAGGAGTGTTTGTCGGAGTAATTCCAGGGCCAATGTGCTGAATTATCTGCCCTAGCTGGCGATGCTCCCTCTCGTGGATGCTTCTCCGGCTTGACTCGTCGCGATCGCGCTCTCTCCAGCGTCGGATGGTAGACGCGCCTGAGCCGGACGAATCACCATCTCTTGATCTGTCCATTGACATGCTTGCGGGCTAGTCCTGGTCCCTTGAAGGCAGTTGCATGAAGGGTCAGAGACAAGGATGTGATGATGGGGGAATTGAAAGGGTATGTATGGGATTTGGTTGTTCACCTTCCAGCCAGTGGGCTGCCTATCACAATACCCTCAGCGCCTTGCGCACCAAGGGAAGAAAGAAGGGTTGGTTCTAGAAGGTAATGCTATCGAGGAGGTGTATATGACGTGATGGGCCGAGAACACCAATAGTAGTAGTAGAAATGATGAGATAGGATGATGGGCATGTAGGTGTAGGAAGTAGGGTGAGCCGTGATGAATGATAAGTACCTACCTTGTAGAGAAGGTATACGAGCCAGTGAACGAAGGGTTCTCTGAGGAGTAGATGAAAGTGGGTGACCGCGTTGTTTTTTGACGGGCCGGCGAGCAGCAACTGAGGAGGAAAGTGAGGACGGCCGGGTCAAGAGCAGAGAAGCCCCACTTCTGATAGGAACGAGGAACTGAGGGCTGGCCCTCTAAAGGAAACGTAGTAGGTATGGTAGGGTAGGTAGGAAAGTCGCAAGAGACTGGGTTGATGCGGGAGTGGTTCTGATGGTCGGCCATGACGGAATACCATGGCTGCCTCTTCCAAGCACCAACATGGGAGCAAGTCCTCCTTGCTTGGCCCTTGTGCTAGATGATGGAATGATAGCCACCTCGATCATTTGGTTCGGTGGTCGGCACACTGCGGCCGGAGACGAGGAGCAGGGGACTTGGTATAGAAAGTCCTGGCTAGCGCAGCAGACAGCACAGCCAATTCACCGGCTACCTATCAACTAACCCGACTTATAACACACTCGATCTTTGATAAACAGGATCTGAAACCATTGAAGTCATCCTTGCATTATACGCATGCGCAGTCCCGTGCAATTTCCCCAAAACTTCCCGGCCACAGTACTGCCAAGTCCGAGGTGCCCTTCCATGGTAGTAGGGTCATGGATGATATGGGGATCGTGAGTAATACAAAACGGTATATCCAAGTCCAAGACTCCAGAGGCCATGGACAGTGATGAATGCCCTGATATCTTTGTCGTAGGTCGTATGTGTCTACCAAGTCTACCTACATAGTCAACCGTCCACACACCCGACCCTGACTAAGGCGTGCAGCTCCTCAACAGGGGGAAAAAAGACTGGGGAGCTTCGCTAAACAAGCTCAAGAGCGGCAAGCCACAGCTATCGATAACCTTGAAGCCCCCGCACCTGACGCAGGGAAGGTGGAGTCTTTGCAGCGCAGTAGTGGGAACAAGGCAAAGAGAGAAAAAAAATATGTCGCGCAGAGCTCGACTACAGTGGCGCGCGCGACGGACCCTCTCGCTCTCCATACTACCACTCCCCAAAAAAAACATGTCAATTGCTGCCTCGAGATCATGGCAGCAGACGACAACCCTATCAATGGCACTGCCTCGGCGGCTACTGTGCCCACCGGTGACCAGTCGTCCTCGGCCGGCCATCGCGGCGATCGTGGCGGCCGCAACAATGGCAAGAGGAATCAGCGCGGCGGCGGACGCGGCGGTCGTGGGGGGAAGCGCGGCCGCTGGGACGACAACAAAGGCAAAGACAGGTGGGCGCAAAAGTAAGACTCGACAATTGTATACCATAACCCTCCCGCGATCACGACCGATATGCTGCCCCTCCTTCGACGAGCCCTTCTGACACGGAAGCTACTAGACGTTCCCGCGACGACCGGCCCGACTACCATTCCAACAAGCGCTCCAAGACCGAAGACGGCAACAGTTTCATGAGCATCCAGTTCAGCGCCGAGGAAATCGCCGCCGAGAGCCGCAAGCCCAAGAAGAAGGTCGCCGTCCTGATCGGCTACGCCGGCACCGGATACAAGGGCATGCAGATCAACCACTTCGAAAAGACCATTGAGGGTGACCTTTTCCGCGCTTTCGTCGACGCCGGTGCCATCTCCAAGGCCAATGCCAGTGACCCCAAAAAGGTTAGCTTGATGAGGTGCGCCCGTACCGACAAGGGCGTGCACGCTGCAAGCAATGTCATCTCCCTCAAGCTCATCGTGCCCCTGGAAGAGGGCGAGGGCGAAAATGGCAAGGTCGAGAAGCCTGCCGATGCCACAGAAGTCAAGGCCACTTCCGAGGGCGACGTGGTAGTTGCGGCTCCTGAGACTACGGACAGCGGCGCACCGGCCGATGACAAGCCTGCCGAGAATGCTCCCGAGGACGAGGCCGCCGAAGAGGCTACCGCTAAGCCCGTGGCTGACGTGGAAGTCGAGTCAAATACTGCCAAGGAACCTACAGAGACCATGGCCGACCTTGTAGCAAGGATAAATTCCCACCTCCCTGAGCAGATCCGGGTCTGGGATATCCTCCGTACCAACAACCAGTTCAGCTGCTACCAAGCCTGCGACTCGCGTTGGTACGAGTACCTGATGCCCACCCACGCTCTCATACCTCCCCATCCCGACAGCTACCTCGGCAAGAAGGTCATCTCCGCCGTGAAAGAAAAGGGCCAGTATGACGAGTGGAAGTTGCAGTTCGCCGACCTGGAAAACTTCTGGGACAAGGTGGATGAAAACGAGATCAAGCCATTGCTGGAGAAGCTCGACCCTGAGGTTCGAAAGGAGGTCAGCTCCAAGATGCACATGGTTGAGGAGGATGAGGTCCAGAAGCCGTCCACATTGGGCACGGGAGAGGCTCCCAAGCCACCCAGCGAGGAGGCACAGGCGCCGCCCACCTCAGAGGCTCTACCTACAGCCGAGGATGCTGAACCGGCCGATACCGCCATGCCCGACGCAGACGCGGCCGCCCCCGCGGCCACCGGAAACGCCGATGAGCCCAGGGTCTTCACTCCGGTCGAGCTGGCGATCCGCGAGATCAAGGCCACGTACATCGCGGCCAAGAAGCGCTACCGCGTGTCCCACGCCCGCCTAGCGCAGCTCCAGAGCGCGCTTGACAAGTACGTGGGCACGCACAACTTCCACAACTACACGATCCTCAAGAAGTTCACCGACTCGTCGGCCAAGCGGCACATTAAGTCGTTCCAGGTCAACACGACACCGATCCAGATTGGCGAGACCGAGTGGGTTTCGCTCAAGGTGCACGGCCAGAGCTTCATGATGCACCAGATCCGCAAGATGGTCGCCATGGCCGTCCTGGCGGTCCGTTGCGGCATGCCCCTTGACCGCATCGACCAGAGCTACCAGGCCAAGCGCATCAGCATCCCCAAGGCCCCTGGTCTTGGTCTGCTGCTCGAGAGGCCCGTTTTCGAGAACTACAGCCACAGGGCTGTGCAGACGCTCGGAAAGGAGCCGCTCAACTTTGACAAGCATCAAGAGGAGATTGAGGCGTTCAAGCGTACGCAGATCTACCAGCGCATGTGGGACGTCGAGGAGCAAGAGAACATGTGAGTCTTTGGGCCGATGCCAGATGGCGTTGTGTTCTCTACTTTTTGCAAAATTACTGACATTAGCAACAGCTTCCACACGTTCTTCAATCAGATCGACAACTTCCACACCGACCACTTCCTCTGGGTCACGGCACACGGGTTCGACGTTGCCTATGAGCGCAAAGAGCGGGAGCGGATACAGCTGCCTAGGGGACTGGAGGCTGGCCTGGGCGATGATGACGAGAACCCCGAGGACGGCGATGGTTGAGTTCGATATGCGTCGAATGTATGATCGTAGACTACCTAGACTAGCATGTGCCTGGTCTGTATGGGGATCCGAGATACCCTTAGCATACGAGATATGAAGGATGAGGCAATTCATTGGGCCTGAGGTGTTGTTCTGCATTGTTAGCAGCCAAATAATTGGGATCACTGGCTTAAAAAAACATTCACTGGAAAATATGAGCTGGTAAAATTGCAGTCTTGAATTGCATAATTTCCACAATGGAGACTATTCTTGAGCCTGCGGGCAGCATTGGGTCTAAATATCCTCCAGATACAGTTTCCGCAAGGCGCCAGGCGGAACCGTTCAGCTGTGATCCTCATTTAGTCCTCGTCGAAGCGAATATCTTCCCACGGGTTTCCCCTTGCTGATCATGGGGTTCTGTGCATCTTGCCAACCCACTTGTTTTGGACCAAGCCATCATCCCCCTGAACCAACGCAGGCTGGTTCGGCATCTTGGAAGGTATTCCTGGCACGATGCCAGATTGATCCATGGTCCCGGCCACATACGTCCCTAGACGGGGGACCTGCATATTCTTCTTTAAAAGTGCCCGTAGGTAGTCAGGCTGTCTTATCCCAGCTGCCTACCTGATCGTCGTCCTGTGTCGAGGCATTGATCTCCCGGTTGACGTGGACGTCGTTGCCCCGAGCCGGTCCCACCAGGTCCTCATTGAGCTGCCGCATAAATTGATCGAACGCCGCCTCTTCCTCCTCTAGCAGCCGGGCAACCCAATCATCCACCGCGCCGTCCCGCGCCAGGTCCCGAGGCACACTGGCAATCCCCGCGCTCGGGTATTCAACGGCTGTGGGGAGGTAGTGGTGATTGGGCAACTCGCCGGCCGGTTCGCCTTCGTCTTCACCCTCCTGTAAAAATTCACAGTCCCTCTTGAGCTCCTCTCTCAAGTCCTGATTTGGCGTGTCAGGCATACCAAATTCCGGTTTCGGGATCTTGTCTAGATTGTCGACCTGCGTCGAAACGTCGCCCGCGTCAACCGCAACTTCACCATCGTAGGGAAAGAGCTCGCAGAGGGCGAGGAATTCCTGTTCCGTTAACATGACGCCCCCTCCGCTCCCTCCCCCGCCCCCTCCTCCTACTACTACC
>JARHUK010000011.1:0-31703 GCA_031001725.1 Pseudopyricularia javanii
GTACTTGGTCGCTGGTGATGGTGGGGCTGGCAGCAGCAGCAGGGACGGGTGGTCTTGGTCGGTTTTCATGGTCTCTGTGTGTATGTGTATTGCACGGGGGGTTTTTTTTTCCTGCAGAGCAAAGTTTGAGCGACAAAGATCCTTTTTTTGTGATTTTCAATAACGCGGCTTCAGTAGAAGACCTGGTCTACGCGCTGAATCTGTCGTTGAAGGAAGGCCGATCGCGTGTTTTTTGCTGTAAGAAACGTTGGCGTGACGTCGGCGGGGTCCCAACATATGCCGAGTTGTAAACCAATTCGGCCCAGCCAAGTCGACACGCACTACCTCTTTCCGATAGGATACTGTGCCGTCGTTTTCGTGACCAAAAGGGGACATGGCAATAACTACAACAAATAGTTCTCGACGCTTACGTCGCCAGAAACATCATCCTTGTGAGTCAGGATATTGCCAACTGCCATGTAATGCAAGTACTTCTTTCGGACTTGACAAAGACGTGTCGCCTGGCGCCGGATTGACCCATTAAATGCCCATCCTCGGCCTGAAGTCCAGCCCGACTGGCTGCCCGGCCAGTCCACGCTTACTCTCAAGGGGTGGTAGTCAACTCGCAACCAGAAAAGTGCATTGCGTTTCGCCAGAATGAACGCTTTCTTCGTAGACCGTAGGAAACGCAGTTACCTGCGGAAATTCACAGAGTCTCTCAGTCAACAGTTGCGCTAACTCGGTGCCGGATAACTGTTGGTATAGATATATAATTCCGACACGATGATGCTTTTCTCATGTAGCTCATCATACCGCCATTCATCCAATCATGCTTTTACGCCCCAAATTCCACGCCCAGCGCTGACTCCAAGCCATTCTCCATTGTCGCTGTTGGCCAGCTGTGGTGTCCATCCAAGGTTGCCAATCTCGTACTCGCATTGCCAGCTTGCAACAGGGCTCCTCACGTTCTCAGGCTGAGGGGCGCCGTTAATTGGCGGGGGCGCGGACTGGCTTTGCAGCAGATCCCAGATCAGCACCTGACAGTCGTCACCTCCTGATGCGAGCGTTCCCCTGCGCAGCGGGGACCATTCGATGCAGTTGAGCGAGCCGCCGTGGCCGCGCAACTCCAAAAGAGCCTGCCCAGGCTGTCTCACATCGAGGATGCGAATGACGTTTGAATCCTGGGCAAAGGTGGCCAAGAGGTGGGTATCATGCGGTGAAGTTGCCAGCCTCAGGAGAGGAGGCGGGTTCGACATGGTTTGCTGCGCCAGCGTTGGGCTTATTCTGCCGCCATTGGGGTCTGCAGTAAACAGCGGGCATTAGGGGTGAACTCGCATGGAATGTTGGATCGTGTCACGTACCTTTATCGTCCTTGCCCGTCGGCTCATAGATGATGGTGCTGTGCTCCAAGCTTCGCAGATCGAACATGCGTACGCTGCCGTCCTGTCCACAGCTCACAAAGACGTCGACGCTGTTAGCGCAAAATCGGACATCGTAAACCTCCTTGTCGTGTGCGATGAGTTGCGTCTTGGCGGTAAGGGATGGGATATCCCAGATTGTGCAGGTTGTATCAATGCTGGATGTGATGATGAGGTTCTGCGACACCTGGTTCCAGTCGAGCGAGGTGAGTGGTGCCGTGTGGTCGGGCGTCTTAGAGTTGGAGAGCAACGCCAGAGGAGTCAGTTTCGTCGGCGGCGCTGGATCCCTGCTGCTCCTGTTGACGTTGTTGCTGTGTGACGCCGACGACGTGTCTGACGGCAGCGACCACAGCCTGAGGTGGTCGCCCGAGGTGGCTAGCAGGTCGGTGGACTGCTTCTGCGAACCAGGAGCGTGCGGCTCCCACAGCAAGCGTGTTACTGGGTATGAATGGGTCGCCTCGGCAACCTTGTTGAACTCGAGGCATGTTCTTGAGCCGCCTTGGGCGTATGCTTCGGGGGGAGTTGGCACCACTTGAGTGTCTAGAATTTGTATCTGTCATGATGCGACGGCAGCGTCAGCAGTGCGCGGTATGTATGGGCCTCCAAGAGTCAAGCGAACGGAGGGGTATGCATACAAAGTTGTGCCCATCCTCTAGATAACTGCCAATTGCCAGTTTCCCAGCTCCGTTACCTTGAGGGGGGTATTTGCACCAGTCAAATGCATACAGGGCCCATGGCGCCAGATAGTTGCTCGCGCCTGGCTGGGTGTTTGCGATATCATATGCGGCGTTGCCCAGAATGCCGTCAGAGAGGCTCGAGTCGGCGCGTGGGCGGATGTCTGCCAGGCCCAGGGGCGTATTCGACACGTTGCGCTGCTGGGTGCCTCCTGGCCTGAGTATGTTTGGAACCCCGGAAGAAGAATTCATGGCGGCGACGACTTTTGTGGCTGCTGCGCTGCACTGCTGGGAGAAGAGGCCTGCCCACAGGTCAACGAGGCCTATGCAACGATCGCAGTTGACCGGGCAGGAGCTGGGGTTTGAAGACCTGTGTCAGACGGCAGAATCCGTGCTGGGAGGTGCGGCGCCAATTCGTGCCCAATTTCGTGCTGATCGAAACACCCCAGGGAGGTGTCGCGCAATTGTCGCCCGGAGCTCGAGCCGTCGATGCCTGACGAACGGTCACAGCCAGGCCAGTCGGCTTGTGCTGGTCTCAACTGCGCCTACGCCAGACGAGGCTGTCCTCCCTGACAGAGGCGTAGGATGCTTTGGGTGTGCAGCAATATTTGGTGGTGGGTGTTGGTTGGTACGTGAGGATGGGATGGCGGGATAGCATGAAAGTCAACAGTAATCGGTTGGTCGTCAGGACAGTGGTTCTGCCTTAGCCTGCTGGAATGGAGCATTGAAGCTGCCCGCCGCCCCTCCGACTGGCTGTTGTTAGATGCACTGTGCGTGTTGTGTTGCGCAAACTGGCTGCTTTAGCGACTAGCCATGGCTAAAGGTGGAGGGTAGGTGATGGCTATGGAGTCGTCCGAGCACCCTGCAAGCAAGGGCAGCCCAAGTAATGTAGGTACGTACCTGTGGGGCCAGCAAGGGGAGCGCGGCCCATCTGACATAATCAGATTCAACCAATCATCGTTGTTTAGTGTTCGGCTTAGTGTCTCGCGCCTCAGCCTGCATGCCATCTTCAAGCTACAAATGTCCTCTCAAAAGCAGCGCAGCGGCGTCGCCCAGAACGCCCTTCTTCCAATCCGGCTCTAGACTGTTTTGCATTTCAACTTTCGCATATTCTGAATCTTCACTTTAATCCTGTCATGTCAGGGTGCATCAACTGAAGTTGGTGTGCTGGACTTTTCCAGCGTCCTTGTTTCTCATTTTTCTTCAGCACCCTACAATCACTTGACGCGACGCGCTGCTCAATTCAAGCTCAGCCGCCATCATGGCTGACAACATGAATTACGACTCGGAGTCGGATGATGACAACTTCAATCCCGCTCCGGCCGACGCCTCCGATGACGAAGATGGCCGCGGAGAGGCCGAAGACAGTACCGCTCGCCATGGTGGCTCTGACGACGAAGGCGACGCCCGTCCATCAAGCTCGGATCGCAAAGCAGCCAGCCCAGCTCGCGAGGTCGATAGTGATGCCGAGGAGGAAGAAGATGCCGGCGGTGAGGAGGACGAAGAAGACGATGAGGAGGACGAGGATGACGAGGAGGAGGATGTCCGCGCTGTAAGCTCAATCATCACACCCCTGGTCTCTTGGGGGAATTACTGCGGATTTCGCGTCGCCCACTTGGCTAACAAACCCTCTGTATCTTAGGGTCATCGCAGGAAGCGCCAAAAGGATCGCCGGGCTGCCTTCTTCGATATCGAGGCCGAGGTCGATGACGAAGACGAAGGCGAAGACGACGAAAAGGATGGCGAAGAAATACTTGGAGACTTTATCGACCATGACCCTGAAGATGTTGCCGAGCCTGGCCGGATCGACGATGATAGGAGACATCGTGACCTCGATCGCCAGCGCGAGATGGAGTCCAGCATGGACGCTGAGAAGCAAGCCGAGATTCTCAGGCAGCGTTACGGCAACCGTCGTAGGGCTGGCGGTTTGGGTGACTCTGCCGTGGTGCCAAAGCGGCTGCTGCTACCCAGTGTCGAAGATCCTCACATTTGGGCTGTTCGCTGCAAGGAGGGCAAGGAGCGAGAGGTCGTCTGGTCCATCATGAAGCGTATCGAGCAGCGCCTGGGGACTAAGGATGAGCTCAGCATCACTTCGGCCTTCGAGCGCGGCGGTACTGCATCCGTCATGAAGGGCTATGTCTACGTCGAGGCCAACAGGTCTACAGACATCATGGTTGCGCTCGATGGTCTGCTCAATGTTTACCCTCGCACCAAGATGCTTCTCGTCGAGATCAAGGATATGCCCGACTTGCTCCGCGTCCAGAAGACCCCGGAGCTCAAGATCGGCGACCATGTTCGTCTAAAGAGACCTCCCAGATATGCTGGTGATCTTGCCGTGGTCAGGAACGTCACGGAGAACGGGCTTGAGGTTCAGGTTGCGTTTCTTCCTCGTCTGGACTATGGCCAACGCGATGAAGCCCTCAAGACTGAAGATGGCAAACGCAAGCGCTTCGCTCCTGGTCCGCGTCCCCCACAGCGCCCCTTCAACGAAGCTGAAGCGCGCAAGCACGATGCCCGCCTGCTGGGGAGCCTCGAGCCCGGCGTTTTCGACTACATGGGTGACCATTTCGAGAACGGCCTCCTGATCAGAGATTACAAGATCCAGCAACTCCAGACCAAAGATGTTGTTGCGACCCCCTCCGAGATCATGCTTTTTGCCCAGGTTGCCCAAGACGGCACTGAACACTTGGACCTAGCGCCCCTAGCGTCAAGCCTGGAAGATGCTAATGTCACCTACCTGCCTGGTGATTCCATCGAAGTTTATGATGGCGAGCAAAAGGGAGTCGTTGGAAAAGCACTCAACGTACAAGGGGGTGTCGTCACGCTCAAAGTCACCGAGGGTGACCTCCGTGGCCAGACCATCGAGGTGCCCACAAAGGGCCTTCGCAAGCGCTTCAACATCGGCGATCACGTCAAAGTTGTTGGCGGCTCTAACCTGGGCGAAGTCGGTATGGTGGTTCAGATTGAGGAGAACCGCGTCTCTATCGTGACGGATCAAAGCAAGGCGACCCTTACAGTTTTCAGCAAGGATCTAAGAGAAGCGAGCGACAGTGGTGGCCAGGGATCCATTGGTCAATACTCGCTGGAGGATCTTGTGCAGTTGGACGTTATGACAGTCGCCTGCATTATCAAGATCGATGGCGAGAATTTGGTTGTACTCGATCAGAACGGAGATACTCGCCAGGTGCCGGTATCCCAGATCTCCAACAAGATACCTCTGAAAAAGCTTGCGGTTGCTGCGGACCGCAACGGCGCAGAGGTGAGGCTCGATGACGTTGTCAAGGAGGTCGTTGGCCAGAGGCGCCAGGGAAAGATCATCCACATCCACCGAGGCTATTGCTACCTCCAAAGCGACTCAGTCAAGGAGAATTCAGGCATATTCGTCACCAGGGCCAGTAACGTTACTACGGTGGCGGCCAAGGGCGGTCGAGCCAACAACGCGTCGCTACCGGACTTGACTGCCATGAATCCCGCACTGAAGAGGAACCCCAGCGGTATGCCGGCACCCCAACAACACAAGCCTCAGATTGGCCGTGACAAGGCACTCGGCCATACGGTGAGCGTTCGAAGAGGTGGCTACAAGGGCTTGCTTGGTATCGTCAAAGACACCACAGAGACCCACGCCCGTGTGGAATTGCACACCAAAAACAAGATTATCATGGTTCCCAAGGCCGACCTGATCTACAAGGACAAGATAACGGGCCGTCCTATTGATATCTACAGCAGAGGTGGCATGGGAGGTCGTGGTGGAGGTAATGCCAGCAGCAGGGGAGGATTTGGTGGCAGCACCAGCTATGGTGGCCGCACACCTGCAGGAGATGGCGGTAGGGGAGGCCGGACTCCAGCCTGGGAGTCGAGCTGTAAGTTTGGTCACGACTCAGTTGATGCTCCTTTTTTCAGCTGCTACGTTACGGTATGCTAACCTGATTAACCCTGTAGCATCCCGCACTCCTGCGTGGTCACGAGCTGACGCTGGAGGCCGCACGCCAGCGTGGCCAAGCGCCGATGGATCGCGGACTGTCAACCCGTATGACGGGAGCCGCACTGCGTACGGAGGTGGCAGCGGATCCCGAACCCCTGCCTGGATGTCGGGATCCAAAACGCCCGCTCCTCACGACTCTTTCTCGAGCGGCTCCGCATGGAACTCTGGCGCCAAAACACCATACGGCGCATCTGCGCCAACCCCCGGTGCTAGCAACAACGATACTTGGGGCTACACACCGGGCCCGAGCGGCTCATCTAGTGGTTATGACGCGCCTACACCCGGTGCAGGCTTGGGGGCTCCCACCCCGGGTGCTCTCAATGCACCTACCCCTGGTGCCTACTCAGCTCCAACCCCAGCGGCTATCAGTGCTCCTACCCCAGCCGCAGCTTGGCAGGGAGGCTGGGGCGCCGATTCAGCCCCGACACCCGCTGCTGGCGCCCCCACGCCTGGTGCATCTGTTGGATACTACGGCGCTCCCACCCCGGCCGCTTACGGAGGTGCACCGGAGACGCCTGCAGCCAGCGGGCCTCGTTATATTGACGATGATGAGTGAAGGAGGACGGGCAGGGGTGAGAGAGCAGAGAGCATCTTCCACTGGTAGGCTCACAAATTTGGAAAGCTACCTAGCGGCTCTTGCTAATCTAAAGGGGGCTTATTTACTGTTAAAACTGTTGTAGAATATCACTAGGGTACAGCGTCAAGGCATTTGTTTTCAGCTCGCATCCCCAAAATATGCAAGTACTGTGTGGTGCCGCGGTTATTCGCGTCAAGTGGAGTGTATAGCCGAAGGTATCTTCTTACTCGTGATCCCCATGGCCATACTTCCCGAAACGCTCATTTATAGTCAAGCCAGCCCAGAGAAGTACATCCGAATCGTGGCCTGGCCTGGTAATCAACATTTACCACGCCATGCCCACGAATTAAACGGACCCGGACCTTCGCCCCTTCGCTTGTTCATTTATGGCTTCCAGGATAAGTGAATTCGATTCGTCATGGAGCCGTCTCTGCTATATAGAAGTGAAATGTTATTATTACCGGATACCTCCATTTCCAAGGTAAGGTAGCTGAAAATATTGAGAAGGGTAGACAATCTTGTTTAGTATGATCAAAAAGCTCTCCTCGTTCCCGTCAACCCTCGATATATCTGCGGACACTCCCTACAGGTGCAGTTTGGCATGTGTTTCCTTCGTCTCTTGGATCACTGCTCATTACTGATACTCGATACCGCTGTGATGGCGCACTATTCCCATACCATTTTAACTAGCCCGAAGAACCAGGCTCCGGACCTTTCTTATCATGTGTAGTTTCAGTGGCATTTGCCTGGACGACTGGGCTACTGTTGGATGTATCAACTCCTGCATTGTCCACGATGACAATGTCCTTGGCAGCGTCCTTAGCGCTGTGGTCAACGTCAAAGACTTTCGGCTGGTCCTTTTTGGCGTTCCCCGCGAGCTCACCATCGTCCTCGTCGCTTTCCTGACCATCAGAAGCATACGGGTCCGGCCGATCGACTCGGAGCTTCACCACCTCGGCATCGGAGCTCTCGTTCTCGGCGAGTTTGTAGTACACCCGCAGACCCAGAATCACGACAGCGTTCCACGGGTCATTCTCCGCGTTCGGGTCGGGTGTTTTCGAGCCTGGCGGCGCTGGTGGCGCCGGACCTGGCCCCGGTGCGTTCCCGGGAGCGGCATCCTTGGGCGGCCATAGACCCGGGTACTTTTTGCGTCCGCGACGCATCATGTCCAGTGAGAGCTGGACATCGTCGTCGGATACCTCGGAAACCTCGGATACGCTTGACACGCTCGCGAAAGCACTGGTTTCGTCCTCGCTGTTGTAGTTGTTGCCCTGATGTGAAGGCATGAAGCGCTGAGGTTGCGCAGGTACCCGTATCGGCATCCCATGTTGGTAGTAGGGTGGGTTGTAATTATAGTACGGACCTGGAGCTCGTCGGGGTGGCCCTATCTGTTGAAAACCCGGCGCAGAAACGCGCCGGCACGGTGGACCTGTCTTGGCTAGTGGTGGTGAGGGCTGGTCGTTGGGGCTTGGTGCAGGCGTCGCCGTGTTCGCACACTTGGGACTGTCTTTGCCTACATCTACCACGGTAGGTGCCTGGAAGGTTAAATTTGGAGTAATCTGCGCGGCAACTCCGCCGTTGTGTTCGGCTGTCGAAGAGACCGCAGAGCTGGGAGGCGGATCTTCTGCACTGTGGCCATTAGATTTGCTTGTTGTATTGGACGCTTGTGGTACGACATGCTCCACGCTAGGAGAGTTTGCGTTCGGTAGAGAAGCCACTGGCTGTGGTGATATAGCATCGACTGTTTCAACGACGGGCGTGGCAGCGTCGCCAACATGATCTTTGACCGCCGTGCGATTTGCGGGGGCTGGCGCTGCTGTTGTAGCGTGTATTTCTGGCGTATCATATGCGGGATCAGTTGCTGCCGCCACAGTAGGCGATGCCAGGCTCTCCGATACAGAAGTTGAGGGTGTCATTATCTCCGGGCTACATGTTCCCGTCGGGGATGCTTCGTCTTCGGGCTTCGATTCCTGTATGGTCTGACAGTTGGAGTCAGGGCTAGACTTTTGACCACCATCATCTTGACTTCCATCCGTCGTAGCAGCGATCTTGCTCTTGGGAGCCTCATCAAAATGCGCAGGCTTGCTTCCGGTTTCGAGTAGACCCTCTGTAACTTTTTGAGCGGTCTCTTCCTTAGAAGTTACCTCAGCTGCTTCACCATTTTCTTGCTGCTTCTTCTTGGCCTTTGCCCTATTCTCAGCCCATTTCTTTGCCTGTTTCTCTTTAGCCTTGACTTGGACCTTCCGATCACTCATATCCATACGGTACTTGAGCCGCCGGTCATCCATGATCGCCTTCTTGATCTTGCGTCTCGCCCTCTCCTCCAAGCGCTCCTTGGCTGCGAGGCGGGCCCTCTTCTCCTCAGCCGTCTCGAAGATGCGGCCTCTGCTGTGCGCCAGGTCGTACGACAGCGCCATACGGGCCAGCTTTTCCCTGTGGCTCTTGGCATAGGCCTTTGTGACGTCCTCGGCTGCCATCTTGCTCATGTCCCGGGACGCGTTCACCATGACGAGGACGGTGTAATCGCCCGCCTCCAGCTCGAGCTCAACGTTGACGCTGCGATTCATCCCGTAAGGCGTAAGGCTGCGGACCAGATAGTCCTCCTGCCCCGCCATGTGAACCCTGAAAGAGAACTGGAACTCGTACTGGCCCTCGAGGCCCTTGAAGTAGCGCATGTCGAGCTGCGAGAGCACCAGGACAACGGGGCCCGGTCGGGAAAGGGAGAATGCGAACTTGGTGTCATGGTACTCGTGCACCCACGGCACTGAGAAGGTCGTCCAGATGGCGGCGGCCTTCCACTCGGGTCCGAAGAGGCGGGTACGGTCGAAGCTTTGGAACTTGCGCAGCAGGTCCTCGTACGACATCCAAAACGAGCCATCATCGCCGAATCGATGGTTAAGTTTGGAAAGCCACTCGGGTGTCCACTCTGCCGAGCCGTCGGACCACTTGCCCTTCCAACTGTCTCGGCCCCAAGGGTTCCTCAGCATAAGCAGACGCTGGCCGTCGATCTCGACCGCCTTCATTATGCTGTACGCGTGCTGCTCTGCGATTCCTCTACGATCTCCAGTTCCTCGCCCCCATACTCCGGTACTACATCCAAAGAGGAATTCCTCATTGACTTTGAGGAGGTTTTCGGTCCAGAAGTGCTCCTGTTTAGCGGTTAGCGTCTGAAGAGGAATGAACAACACATAAACCACAATGATGACTTGCCTTGTCGAGTATGTCACTAGTATAGATCTCATGAGTGGCCCCTCCGGTTAGATCCTCGATTCCTTCGCCAGTAAAGCCGCCTTCGATGGCCTCATAATCACCATGAGCCTTTGCGTATGCCTATGGGGTGAGAGGCCAATTGCCCAGTCAACGGCTGATAATACTACCGGCAGACTAGTACCAAATGAAGAATCTAGGAACGAGAGAAGTACGAACCTTTTCTAACAAGCTGACCCAAGTCTCATTTGGGTCGGACGATTGCGCAAAGTACAAAGCCCCGCTGTTAGTCTGGTAGAGACGCCGGTACGATTCCTCGGAATCTTGCCTGACGCGATCATGGTCCAGGAGGATCCTCTCGATGAAGCCGTCATCGTAATCGGCCTTGGTGAGGTAAAGCTTTTTTTTCGCTCGGTCATCAATGTCAGATATTCTCTAGGTCTAGTATACCTCGACGCGCCGAGGCTTACCTTGTCATCTATGATCTCGCTGAACCAGTCTCCATCACGATGAAACACAAAGCCGTAGACACCAACCTCGACATCGTGAGCTACGCATATGCGCTCTATGAGCCCGGGTTTGTTGCTCATAGTGCATAGAGCGGCCATCAGCCAGCAGTCGCCGACATCCCTCCCCTGCCTGACGTCGCTGGCAGACGGCCCGTCAACAAAGAACTGTGGATTCTCAAAGATCTCAGTGACTCGGTGGACGGCAAGGGGACGAAAGTTGGCCCGACGCCACAGGTTGGGAAGCACTCTGCCTTTGCCAGCAGGATAGGCCTCTCCAGTCGCTCGCCCTGACTGGCCCTTGGCTTGACCATCTCGAGAGTTCTTCAAAGCATCCTTCCTACTACCCGACTTCCTCATCCCTGGCAGCCTCCACCTTTGGTTCCTGAGACTAAGCAGGCACTCGTTGATCTTTAGTTGAAAGTCGATCTCTATGTCAAAATGCGGGTCTCTGTACCGCTCGTTAACACGCCGGCATTCCTTGACGACCTGGGCTACCTTGGCTTTGCATTGCGCAACGGCCTCGTCGTAGGAGACCGGCTTGAGCTGTGCATTCTCGCCAGGCCGCTCTTTTTGCTTCTTGGGCGTATAGTCCTTGCGTGGAAGGATGCGGGTGGCTTTTTGTGGCCGAGGCGTCAGTTGGTTTTGCATGTCTATATGGGTAGACTGTGCGGTTGACTTACCTTTTCCAGGTTTAGATGTGGTAAACTTGCTCCAAAAGTCATCTAGCATCTGTTGTGGCGGTAGCTGCCTCTTGACGGCTGGAGGCAGAGGAACTCTGCCTGGACGAACATTGCGACTAGGTGGTGAAGTGCTGTCGCTGCTAGATGAGGAGGTGCTGTCGTCTTCTGAGCTTGTGTCGGACATGATAAGAACTGAGGGTAGGAACTTGTATATATGTTTCTGTGGGCTGGCGCTTTTCAGTCTATACGATGCGTTGGCAACCTATGTTTATAGTTTGATTTCAGCTGGATTTACAAAAAAGGCCATTTTCTGCGGATGAGATTATAGAACAGCTGGCGGCCCTGATGCTGCAGGAAAGGCCATGTAAGACTCGGCTAGTCGGCGAGTGCCTGGAATTTGGGCACAGGTTGCTTTATAGCGATCTTCCTGATAAACAGCGAGCAATGTCGACTGATTCAATGTCGTGGAACGCTGGAGTAATCGTTATCCACGTGAGTTTCTCTGCAGCATTGTTCCAGATGGACTGTTTTTCTTCTTTGTTTTATTTCCTTTAGCAGTCCACAATCTACAACCGTGAAGCAGGCAAGGCTCTCGCATCTAGACTCCTTCTTCCCCTCATCGGGGTTATCGCTCGAGTGATTTGAGCGACAAAGCCTATGTGTCCTCGGGTCATCGGTCGACGGTCATTGGCAGGCAACATTGTGCAACCCCCTCATCGGCATGATGATGTGGCACTTCGCCTAGCACTCTTACATGGAAGCTGAGGCTGCAGCACTTGCATTAGTGGCCAGTGAGAGCCGCCATTATCGTGTGGTGGTGGATGGCTGTCCGAGACATTTCGTCAGCGGCACGTATATGAAATGAGGCTGAAAGGGAGGGGAAACCGTACCCAGACGAGCCAGACCAAGCTAGTGACTATATAGAAGGGTCAGACTCAAGACCTCCAAACTGCATTGCGGCCAATTACACTGGGGCAAAACCAAGGCTTTACCCCAAGAAAGGTCAGGCGGATGCGTCGCATACGTCCAAACACGGTTGGATTCCGTATAAACGGACGAAAAGAACAAGATAACAAGGGGTATCATTGGTAGCTCTCTCCCTTGGTGCCGGCTAGCGACATCATGCTCTGGAGTCGCCATATCGCAACGTCAAAAGTTTGAAAAGGAGAAAAGACGGCGAGCTACTAATTCTCAGAATCAGAGCCGATCCAACAGGTCGTCGACCTTCCTCTTCGCTTCGTCCTCCAGCGAAACCGATATTCTGTCTCCTTGGTTCTCAAAGAGACTGCCGTCTGCATCGTGTGATGCAACGGCCGATGCTTTCCGCTGCGACTCTTTCTGTATGAGCCGGGCAACCCGGTCGCCAACCCGGGCCATTAGGATCCTAGTGCGCTCCAGCTCCTTTTCCACTTCACCGTTCTTGGTGACAAGGTGTCTCTGGATATTAACAGCAGCGAATCCATCGTCGCCTTCATCATCTCCATCCGTTTTGAACGGCGCCAGGCCGTCGCGCAAGGCGCGCAGCCTCTGCACCCGCAGCGTCAGAGCTTCGCGCTCCGCCGAGAGCTCCTTCAGACTGTCGGCCAGTTCTGAGAAGCGCTTGATCTCCATGGGGTGCGTTTCCGCGTCTTTCTCGAGTGGCCACGTCCCGGGGAGAGAAGCTACTATTTGTGGATCGGCTGGTAGCAGTCAAAGACAAGTTTTGTGTCAACACGGTACGCCCCAATACCAGCAAGTCTCCTTTCCCGACACGAGACAGGTTTGCAAACATACCAAAGTCGGCGCCACTCGAGATCCCCATGGCCAGCAAGTCTTTCCCGCCGGGATGCAGTTCCGTTACTTTCTCCCGCTCCATCAAATAGAGCTGCTCCAGCTGCTCGGCCACGTGGCGCGTGGCGGCGGACGCGTAGACGCGGTTCACGTGCTGGTGCAGCCGGTGATTGACGCGCACCATGGCGGCCTCGACAGTCCTTTCGGGTATCGTGCCGCCACTGGCGCCACCGCCGTCGCCGGCCGCCTGTGCGGATGCATTATTCCCTACGCGCCATGCGCGCGACGGAGCCAGTGGCTGTGAGAGTAGCCGAACCTGCTCCGCTATGAACTCCCGTTTAACAGTCAGGATCGTTGGCGGGGCCGACGAAGACGACATGGTGGGAATCGGAATCGCTGTTGGCCAATTGCGAGACCGTCGCAAACGCGTCGAATGAGCCTATTCACTCACATGTAGGTTCTCGTGAGCTGTGGCCTGGAATTGGACGAGCGTTTTGCCTGGAACGGCCTATTCTGAAGCCGTTTCCAGGGAACGTACAGGGAGTTTAGTGCTAGCATGTACTGTAATTGGATGAGATGACGACATGCAGCGGATGTCGCCAGTCACCAGAGGCGGGGATTTTTTTTGGCGGGGGCGCCTGCCGGGTTTGGCGGGGCGTGACGAAGCTCTGATATGGATCTTTTGATTGTGCCTCAATCAAACACGTTGGCAAATCCTCACGACAGTCTCATTGCGGCATCTTAAAAGGGTTAACTCCTTTCGGATACTGAAGCGAATCTTCAAAAATACCATCTATAGACAACATCCGAGCCCAATCCCCGATAATGGCGAGCAAAACCGACAAGATCGAAAAGATCATTTCGCGCCTGCAGCAGCGCATCGCCGAGGGCCAATTCTACGAGGCCCAACAGCAGACCCGCGTCGTCGCCGCCCGATACATCAAGGCCTCAAGCTGGACCCCCGCAATCGACATCCTCTTCAGTGTGTCGCAGTCCCTCCTCAAGGCTGGCCAGGGAGGTAGCGGCGGCGACTTGGCCACTCTCCTTGTCGACGTTTACAAGCAGGCCGAGCTGAAGCCGGACTCTGCCAACAAGGGGAAGCTTCTTACACTGCTCAGGCTGTTCGAGCCAGGCGAGCCTACGAAGAAGAAGTTTGTGTCTGAGATGATTGGGTAAGGACGCCTTTCCTGCAGTTGCCGAAATCCGAGTTCGATATTCTCCTGCACAACTGTGCTGACCGATGCCTGCCCTGGCGCTCCAACACAGCTGGTCATGCAAGTTTGGAGAGTACCCAGCCGGTGACCCGGAACTGCACCACGTCGCAGGCACACTATTCGCAGAGGAGCACGAGACAAGCGAGGCGGAGAGGCACCTGGTCCTGGGCACTAAGGACTCGCCCGAGGCGCTCGCGCGCATGGAGTACGCGTGGTACAAGGAGGACGACTCGCACACGGCGCCACTGTACGCCGCACGCGCCATGATCCCCTACCTCCTGACGGGCAACGTCCGCGCCGCCAACGCCAGCTACCGGTCCTTCGCGAGCGCCCTGAGCGCCGACAACAAGGCACTTGGTGTGCAGGATGTCAGCACCAACGGCGCCGACATCCGCGTCTTCCCTAGTCTGCCGCTACTCAACTTCCTCGGCCTCCTACTGTTGGCTATCCAGAAGGGCAACCCGGATGCTTTCAGGAAGCTGACGTTAAAGTATGGCCCGCAGATCGCCGAGGAGGCACCAGCGTGGCAGGAGGGTCTAGAGAGCATCGCAGAGATGTACTTTGGCATCCCCAGGCCCCGGCAAAGCAACCCGTTGATGGACATGATGGGGAGCCTGTTTGGTGGCGGCGGTGGCGGTGGCGGTGGTGCCGCGGCGAGGAAGCCGCCCCCGAGGAGGGTGGAGGCGCCGGCTGCGGAGGGCTTAGACTAAAACGGTCCAATTTATTGCTCGCGAGGAAAACGCTGACGCTGATGCTGCAGGCTGATTGTAGTTTATACCCATTCATGACGATGCTCAAAAACAAACATGCTAGACGACCCTGCGCAATTCATCCTGGGGAACAAAAAGGTCTTTGGCGCTATTGTGCTTGCTGGTCATTGACGTCGCGCTAGTTGGTCCTGTTTCTCAAACATCCAGTTATCCTCTGACAATGCGGCCACTTTGGCTCTCAAACTCGCTCGGACAGCATCCAAGATCTCTTTTTTTGCGTGGTACTGGGGCGTCAGCTTTACTTATGCCAGCGCCTGAATGCCTACCTAGGTAGGATATGTATCAATATTTGCACTAACCTTCTGGTTGTGCCGGAATGCTATTTTGGTTGATCTGGTGATGCCTCACGACGTCCGCTAACCTTTGACGTTCCTCTACGAAACCCTGAGAATCAGCAACCTTGCTCGCAGAAAATGTGACTAGTCGTGACAAGATACACTCACTCTCGTTTTGCTGCCTCGAATCCAGAACAACCTCGTCGAGGTCATCAATCGGTGGCATCGGAGGCAGATCTAGCTCCACATCGCCGTTATGATCACGGACCACGATGTCGGAGCCGTGCGCGTCGTCTTCCAGATGGTTGCTGTGACTTCTGTCGGAACTCGATGAGCTGGTGCCGTTCTCTAGCGTCGGCCTGCGGGTCATCTGGCTCTGGAAGAGGTTTCGACGGACGTTGGCAGAAGACACGGCGGGTCGTGACCGGGGCACGCCTTGGGGAGGCTGCCGACTTGAAGTCATTCTTTCCGCCATAGTATATATTTCTGATGGAAATGATGACAAAGGGACACGCCTGAAGGACAAAGGCCTGGCCGAGATTTGACTTTGGATGCCGTTGCTCTGGAAGATGAGATTGCAGGGATAGACACTGGTGTGGACCGTGGAGCTCTGGCAAAATTCAGATAACCACAGTGATAGCGTTTCGAATTGTCTTGTTCACTTGGTAATTCTCTACTTGATGAATACCCTTCACATTTGTTTAGTTGTATTAAACACGAGCGAGACAGAGGAGCATATCTGAAGTATCAATCAACAAAGAGTGGGGAGGGAGGTGCATCCCATCACAGGCACAGCTCTACTGTGGGACTATTTGTTTGGTGGGGTGCGCGCGTTCAACCGTGGCAAACTCGCGTTAAGTGGTCTCCAATACACTGCACGACGACGCGTTTCCCTTTAATTGATTTTCGCCTCTGCCCATCAACCACCAAGCAACGGCGAGAGACATCATCAAACGCCGCCCCGTCTTGCAGCAATCTTGCTACAACTCCTAATCAAGGATTCCGACTTGTACATTGATTTCCAAATATACTCCACGACTAGCTGCCCTCAACTACGAATCCCCATTCAATTAACCACACAGATAGGCAGCCTTGACAGCTTTCGCCATGCCGGCCGCTGTCCTGCCGCAGAAGCGCGAGTTTGGCGAGGCGTCCAACGCCCGCAAGAACATCACCGCGTCCCCCTCCGGCACCAAGAAGAGGAAGCTCGAGGCCCCGGATTCCTCCCCAGCAGCCTCGCGCTTCAGGAGCTCACAGCCAAACAAGCTTGGCTCCAGTCAACCGAAGAGCGCATTCGAATCCGAAGTCCTCGAGAAGCTCAGCCAAGACATCTCCGACCTCAAGCAGAAAAACGCCGAGAAGGACCAGTCATGGAAGCGCCCACCCATTCCTGAAAGCTTCAACCCCAAGACCAGCACGCTATGCTTCCAATCGATAGAGGCAGAGGAGGGCACCCTGCACGGTGGGCAGGCCACAGTAAAGCTCTTTGGAGTGACTGAAGATGGCAACTCAGTCATGTTGCACGTCAAAGATTTCAGGCACTACCTCTACGTCGCTGCTCCGACATCGTTTGGTCAAAAAGACTGCAACGCTTTCAAGGCATTCCTCGAAACAAACATCGCACAACATCAGCCCGCAATACACGCTGTGCAGATGACGATGCGGGAAAACATTTACGGATTCCAGAACAACACCCAGAACCCCTTCCTCAAGATTACAGTGACGGACCCCAAGTTCATCAACAAGGTCCGATCTACTATCGAGAGTGGCAATGCAAACTGGAAGGGCATGTGGAAACATGACGGCGGCATCATGACCTTTGACAACATTCAATACGTTTTGCGCTTCATGGTGGACTGCAAGATATCAGGCATGTCATGGGTTGAGGCCCCAGAAGCTACTTATACCCTCTTACCACAATCACAGAGGCAGTCAAACTGTCAGATCGAGGCCGAGATGAGTTACCGGGATCTCATTGCACACAAGCCAGTCGGCGAGTGGTCCAAGATGGCTCCCCTCAGGATCCTGTCCTTCGATATTGAATGCGCCGGACGCAAAGGTATCTTCCCCGAGGCAAACATGGACCCTGTTATCCAGATCGCAAACGTCGTGACCAAATATGGAGAGAAGAAGCCCTTTGTGCGCAACGTCTTTTGCTTGGACGAGACAAGCTCCATCGTGGCCACCCAAATTCTCGAGTTTAGCCAGGAGGAGAAGATGCTGTCATCATGGCGTAACTTCCTGATCGATGTCGATCCGGATATCATCACCGGATACAACATTGCAAACTTTGACTTTCCATACCTCCTTGACCGCGCAAGGCACCTCAAAGTCAAGGACTTTGACCTGTGGAGTCGATTACCCAGCGTCAAGTCGGTAGCCAAAGATTCCAACTTCTCCAGCAAACAAATGGGTAACCGTGACACCAAGGCCACCAACATCAACGGTCGCTTACAACTTGATTTGCTTCAGCTCATCCAGCGTGACCACCAGTTGAGAAGTTACACACTGAACTCGGTATGCTCACACTTTCTGGGCGAGCAAAAGGAGGACGTTCACCACACCATGATCACGGAGCTGTTCAACGGCACACCCGAGTCCAGACGTCGTCTTGCTCTGTACTGCTTGAAGGACGCCTACCTCCCTCAAAGACTCATGGACAAGCTTTCGTGCCTGGAAAACTATACCGAGATGTCCAGAGTCACAGGTGCTCCTTTCAACTTCCTCTTGACGCGAGGTCAACAAGTGCGTTTCCTGAGTCAACTGTTCCGCAAGGCCCTGGAGCAGAAGCTCGTCATCCCCAACATGAGCGTGCAAAGTTCGGACGAGCAGTACGAGGGTGCGACCGTCATTGAGCCTACCCGTGGCTACTACGCTGTCCCCGTTGCAACGCTGGATTTTGCTTCCCTGTACCCGAGTATCATGCAGGCGCACAACCTATGCTACACGACTCTGGTCACCAAGAAGGCCATCGACGCGTTCGGTCTGAAGAAGGACGATGACTATATTATGACGCCCAATGGCGACACTTTCGTCACTGTCAAGCAGCGGAAGGGTCTCCTGGCTCAAATTCTCGAGGAGCTGCTCTCCGCGCGAAAACAGGCGAAACGGGAGTTGGCTGTCGAGACTGATCCGTTCAAGAAGGCTGTGCTGAATGGTCGCCAGCTGGCTTTGAAGATCAGCGCGAACAGTGTCTACGGCTTGACGGGCGCCACCAACGGCAAGCTCCCCTGTCTGGAAATTGCCAGTAGCGTCACCAGTTTCGGCCGTCAAATGATTGAGAAGACCAAGGCAGAGGTAGAGGCAAAGTACCGTGTCGCGAACGGGTACTCCCACGACGCCCAGGTTATCTACGGTGACACGGATTCAGTCATGGTAAAATTCGGCACCAAGGATCTTGCCGAGGCGATGAAGCTAGGCGAGGAGGCGGCCAACTATGTCTCGTCAAAGTTCGTCAAGCCAATCAAGCTCGAGTTCGAGAAGGTCTACTTTCCGTACTTGTTGATCAACAAGAAGCGTTATGCAGGCCTGTACTGGACCAAGCCCGAGAAGTATGACAAGATGGACACCAAGGGTATCGAGACTGTGCGGCGAGACAATTGCCTGCTGGTTCAGACGGTGATTGAAAAGGTTCTGAGGATGATTCTCATTGAACAAGACGTGCCGGGTGCTCAAGAGTAAGTTTTGCGCGGCAATCTCTAACAGACTAAGCGTATAGCACGCATCAAACACTCCTGAGATTCTCCTGTTGGATTCTGACTAACCGAGATGTACAAAATAGATACGTCAAGGCGACCATCGCGGAACTACTCCAGAACAAGGTCGACATGTCCAAGCTCGTCATCACAAAGGCGCTGACAAAGGACGACTATACAGCGAAGCAGGCGCACGTGGAGCTCGCGCAGCGTATGAAGAAGCGCGACGCCGGCTCCGCCCCTGGGCTGGGCGACCGCGTGGCCTACGTCATGGTCAAGGGCGCGGCGGGCTCCAAGAACTTTGAGCGGTCCGAGGACCCGATATACGTGCTAGAGAACAACGTTCCCATCGACACAAAGTACTACCTCGACAACCAACTCGCCAAGCCGCTCGGTCGCATCTTCGAGCCCATCCTGGGGGAAACGAAGGCCAAGTCGCTCCTGACGGGCGACCACACCCGCGTCGTCTCGGTGGCGGCGCCCTCGGTCGGTGGCTTGATGAAGTTTGCAAAGAAGACGCAGACCTGCATGGGCTGCAAGAAGCCGCTGACGGGCAAGGAGGAGAGCCAGGGGGCCGTGTGCGCCGATGACGCGCCCCGGGTCGGGGAGCTGTACAAGAAGACGCTCGACCGCGTGTCGGACCTCGAGGTCCGCTTCGGCCGGCTGTGGACGCAGTGCCAGCGCTGCCAGGGCAGCATGCACTGCGAGGTCATCTGCTCCAGCAAGGACTGCCCCATCTTCTACATGAGGATGAAGGCCAAGAAGGACCTCGAGGACGGCAACAAGGAGCTACAGCGGTTCGACTTTGACAGGGCTGCCATCTGGTAGCGTTCGCGGTGCTGGTTTGTCTTTGTCTTTTGTTTTGGGCATGATTGTAACTTTATGGGGGGGAGCTGCCTGGCTTTTGGTTTCATTTTTCTTTGAATCTTGGGAGTTGAGGGCTTTTGCGTTCAGCTTATGTCAAATGAATGCTCTTTGTTTATGACATGAAAGAAAGCACCGAGGTGCTTGCACGTAATTAAAACAAAATTATCTACAGTACTCACTAGCAATGTTGACAAGTTTCATCCACTGAAATAAATCGTGTGCCCTGCGGCGTAAACACTCTTGGTACAGAAGGCAAGCGACGACAAGAAACACAGGCGCACGCAGCTCTTATGTGAAAATGGCTTTTGTTCTCAACCGCTTCGTTTCGCATAATAAAACCGCTAGAATAATATGGTACAAACGCTCCTAGAAAAAGAAAACACAAACCACATGTACATATACCCGTCACCACCAAATCCAAAAACGCCAGGGAAAAATAGGATCCCAATACAAAACAACCCAAACCAAGTCCAGCCGCGGGTTATACAGGAAGCAGTTGTCACAAAAAGAAAAGTCAAACACATCAAAATCAGTACAGCAAGTCACCGTTCCGCACCATGGCCTTGAACTTGTCGTCGGGCTCCTCGAACCTGTACGCCTCGCCGCGCACGACGCGGTCGACCTCCTCCCTGACAAAGGGGTAGATGTCCTTCCAGGCGTTGCGGCCCATCCAGCAGTCGAGGTGGCCGTAGCCGGGCACGACGCGGCGGCGGTACTCGACGCCGCAGCCGCCGGCCTCGGACGGCGACGAGGTGGACACGTTCGCATCCTGCCGCGCGCCGCCGCTCTTGTGGTGCATGCCGCCAAAGGTGTCGGTCAGTATCTCGTACGTGCGCTCCGTGGCCTCGATGCTGAGCACGGCGTTGTCCCGACCCGAGAATAGGAGGAAGGGGATGCCGCGGAGGCGCTGGATGTTGGCCGGCGTCGCGAGGTTGTTGAACAGGGGGCCGTTGCCCATGACGTGGCCGGCGGCGCCCTGCTTCATCAGCAGGTTGAGGAGCGTCATGTTGACGCCGCCGAAGAAGCGGTCGATCTGCCGGTGCGTCGCCTCGTTCAGGTTCCGGTGGTTCCAGCAGCGGCCAAAGACGAGCGACGTGCGGTGGCAGCTGACGCTGTTGCAGAGCTCGCTGCGCGAGTCGGGGAGCAGGCGGAGGGCCTGGTTGACGACGCGCTGGATGAAGGCGTCGTCGTGGCCCGTGCTGCAGCTGAACCAGTTGCCCGCCACCATCTTGTACAGCCAGTCCATCGGGATGGGGCCAGCCATGACCTTGGCCATGTTGTACGGGCCCCAGATCGGGTTCATGAAGACCTGACTGCAGCTGATGCCGAGGATCCAGTCGGCCGGGATGGTGCCGTCCAGGAGGCCGGACGCAAAGGCGACGGAGCCCATGCAGTGGGCAATTGTGTAGATCTTGGACGGCCTCTTGGGGTCATTGCTCTCGGGGTACTTCTTGCGAATGTACTCCAGGCAGGCCTTCAGATCTAAGCGCGCATCGTACGTCGTGTGGTCAATCTTGGCCGACATGAGCTGCCCGATGCGGTGGACGGTGACGAAGACGCGGTATCCCGCCCGTGTGAAGTAGTTGATAGCATTGTACGGGATCGTCGGGAGGGCAAAAATCTGGTGGTCGACGGCGGCGCCGGGGATCATAAAGAGGTTCTTGGCGGGCGTCGGATTTCCGTTCTCGTCACGCGGCGTGTGTGTCGCCTCCCACATGTGAAGTCGGGTCGTGACATGGTCCGAGGCCACAATCTTGTAGCTCTGCGTGGGAGGAGTGTCATTGATATAGCCAACGTATGTCCTGGTTGGGTATTGCAACGGCGTGAAGGGTGTGATGAAAAGCGATAGAGATTTGCGAGTGAAGAAGCTCATGAAGCTGGCAGCACTCCTGGCCTTGTGTAAAAGGGAGCTCCCTGTAGGGCTCAATGTCAAAATCTCGGACCAGAAGTCCTTGGGCTGAATGTTCATGATGCCCTTGGCAACGACAGTGCAGTGCCGCCATGCTTCGTTGTCTTCGGGGTCGATGTGCGGTGGGTGGTCGTTCTTGGTGACGGTGACATAAAGAGTGGTGGTTGAGCGCCAGAAGCGACCCGGCGAGAGCGCGACCGACGAGTCAACGACCTTGTAGCCGTGGAAGTGAAGCACCTCGCCGTTGATGCCCGTCATGTCAAAGTTATATGTCAGGTTGCGGGTTCCAGGAGCCTTGTGATCCCTGACGAAAAGACCAAACTCGCCACGCTTCACCATGAAGGGCGAGCCGGGAATAGTAGGACAGATAAAGGTGCCCGTCAGCATACCGCGGTTTGTGTAGTCCTCAACCAGGGTCTTGGTGCACAGCGCCTGTACGCTCAAGAAGAAACGTGCGTTCTCACACAGCGACTTGGCTGTGCGATATGCCAGATCGTAAGTCTGCTGGCAGTCTTCAGTCATACGTGAGTCCTTGTGCACGAAGCCCGACATGACCTCGGTGAAGCCGAAGCCGCTCGTCCGGAGGGCTTTTGCTTTGACCATGGCGTCCTCGGCCTTGCCAATGGTGTCTGCTCTGCTCAGAAGCACTTCGCGGATGGTATGGGCGCGCGGGAGACTATTCAGCTTTTTCTGAATTTCCGCGACCTCGGGGGAGAGTTGACGGTCCCTTGGAACGTGCGCAGGCTCTCCGAAGAGGTCTAGGATGCCGTTCCGCTCTTCGCTGATGTAAAGGTCGTTTTCGTCTGCATACACTGCCACGCATCGCTCAGCGAGCGCTGCAATCGTGGCAAAGGGGTTGGCACCGAGCGCAGCTGGGATAAGTGCTCCGTCTGTGACAATCAGACCCCGGTGAGTATCGGCACCCGACCCGCAGAATACCTCGCCTTTGTGGTTCGTGACACCTGTGGCGCCGGTGTTGTCCCGGGCCATGCTCGCGCCTCTGTTGACGAGGATATAAGTCAGCGACTGGCACAAGTTTGGAAACGGTATCAAACGTAAGAAAAAAGGACAACATACCCGATGGGATGCACTGTGACTTGCTGCTGGCCCATAATGGCAAAGAATGGCGTCTGGACAAGGGTGCCCCCGACGGACTCTGTCGCTTTGGCAAGCAGCTCGTTGATCTCCCTGACGTGGGCACTGCGACCAACGCCCATAAACTCGAGTACAGGCTTGTCATTCTTGAGCGAAAGCACGGCCTGGTTGGTGTCGTGCGACATGACTAGATAAACCTGCGTCCTCTCGACGGCGCCCTTGCGGAAGTAAGGGCCAAGCAGCCTGCTGCCCCATCTCGCCAGCGCCGCCTGTGTGCGTTCGACTATGCCGTCGTCCTTGGGCTTCTGGCTCCCTGGCATGAAGTCCAGCATTGCCTGGAAAAGGTGTGCCAGGGCTCTGGGCACTGTGCCCTCCTGGATTACGAAGCCATCCAGGGGGTTTGCGTGCCCCTCGCGGTTGTCGATGATGGAGGTAATGCACGGGCCGACCGGGTTGTAAGGGTCTGGGTAGTCGCGGCCGATGGCGTTGACCTCCTCGTCAGTGTTGTAGCCAAAGGCTAGCATGTCACCGTTTCCGCTCATGTTCTGGCCCACAAGCGAGCTTGTCTCGAGCCCCATGGCCTTGCTTCGCAGCAGAATCTCGGTGGTGCCAATGGCTCCAGCGCCAAGGAAGACGGCGTTTTTGGCATGAACCCACATAAGATCCCCACGGAGGTTGGAGGTGAAGCATCCTCGGTTGCGGCCATGCCACGCAAAGTAGATGATGTAACCTCCGCGGCTGTCCGTAACCTTTTCGATATGGCGCACCTCGCATTCGCAAAACATCTCGGCGCCCCAGTTCCAGGCATCTGCCAGGTAGGTCACCAGTGTTGTCGTCTTGGAGCCGTCGTTGACGCCGGTGGCGTCCTGGCCGGTCAGGGCCGAGGGCAGCATCTCGACGCCACAGCTGTTGGGCCCGTTGCGGAACCGGGTGGTTTGCTCGACCTTTTTGAACTTTGAAGACATGTTGATGTTCTCCGCCTGCTTCCTGAGCATCCTGGCCTTTGGGAGCTCTGGCCAGTCGTCAGGGTAGACTTCGGGCTCGAGAACGTCCCTGACGCGCTGGTAGTACGGGGCAAGGGCATCCTTCTCACGCAGCTCGGGAGGCCATGCCTTCATTGTCATGGTGTCAGCGTCTGCTTCAAGGAAGACGTTGGCGTTTATGAGACTCGTGCCACCGAGACCGTTTCCTACTACGGCATTTTGACCTCTGCCCATTATCAGATGGTACATGCCGGTTGGGTCCCCGCCGACAGCAGTCTTGCCAGGAAGCCAGAGCGGAGAGAACTCTCCGCTAAAGTGAAGCTGCTCAAACGTTTCCCTTGCGCCTGTGGGGTACTCGCCCGGCCATCGCTCCTGTCCACGCTCAAGGACACAGACCGACTCGCCGGCGCGGGCCAGACGAGAGGCTGCCACGCCGCCTCCATAACCTGAGCCGATGACTACCACGTCGTAACTGGAGCGCAGGAGCTCCACAGGCTTGGAGATGCGGGGGAAGGCACCGGCTGCGTGCCGCTCCGAGCCGTCGATGTAGCTGTGAATCCGCGCATGAGCTCGTGACCTGGGACCGCTTGGCTCGGAGTCGTGAGGCCCGGGTGCCTTGATAGGGTGTGATCTGGTGCGCCGTTGGGTGTTGGCGAGGAAACACTCGGGCTCCGTGAGCGCCGGGGATGGTTGTGGAGAAGGTAGCCCAGAGGGCACTGGGCAAGACTCGTTTTTGATACCGAGTCCTGCTTGAGAACCTTCCGAGGCATCGCTTTCGTCCTCGACACGAGCATGGTTGTGTTGGAAAGGGCTGTTTGGAACCGATCTGGAACCTTCACTGAAACTCGGGGTTGGTGGGAACTGAACCCAGCTGTTGTCATTGTTGTAGCGACCTGGCTGAAGGAATGCCTGAGGTATATCGGACTTGGGTTGAGTTGGTGGCAGACGAGGGCGGTCACCACTCTTGACGTTGCCCAAGCCTTCGAATGCCGCCGAGTGCGGTGTCGCTGAGTCTACGTGAGACGCCATGGTATTTAATATGATATAAAAAGATAATGGGGGTATCAAGTGAAACTACGAGAGGAGGTATGGATCAGACGACGTGTGTAAGAGACACCGTCGAACTGGTAGAGGCGCAGGGTAATAAGACAGCCAGCCACACCACTGGATTAGGGTATCAGGTGTGGTAAAAAGAGATGGAATGTGTAAATCTGAGACAGCAAATATCCCTCGCGGAAAGGATGAGGGTGGGAGAGTCGATGTATATATGAGTTCTGAGGTAAGGCGGGATGAGACGGACGGGATATAGGGCTGTTATATGACGCGAGAGTACAGGACAGGGCTCCGATCCGTCAAGCCTCGAGGGGGGTGTATCTCTCTCAGGGGTCTCTTGTCCCAGAGGTGCGGACCGCGCGTGTACAAACTGAGGGGCAAGCAAGGCTGATATGCCAAGGAGAGAGAGACAGACAGATATCGACTGCGGGAAGAGATGAGTAAACCGGCCAAGCAGATGCTGGGGGCCGCCATAGGATCAAGAGAAAACATGGGCCGGGCCAGGACGGCAGGACAGTCATTGGTTACCAGATTGGGGTCGGGATGCAATACTATAGCTAGAATTTAATGGGCTGCCTAGGATGAAAGAGGGTCTTTTGGCCTTCTTCTGGGGTGCCATGTGCGTGAGAGCCACAAGTAACCAGGACATGTCAGCTTCTGGATGGCTGCACCGGCATGGGACTCAGCTGTCTCTGTGCTCGGGATGGGGACCAATTCGACGGGCAGTCTGGGCGGGCTGCTGGGCAGTCAGCCGCTCCCTCCGGCGAGCAAGGTAGGGTAGCAATCAACCACAGCCTTCTTGGAGGGGGTGGGGATGGCTAGGCAGTACATTGCATAGCAAGGCTTGGGTTGCAGAGATGAGCACAGCACCACTGGGGGGGCCGGAGACGTGACGAAAGGTCGACGAGCTGGGCGGATACGATTAAAGTGTGATTTGCCAGTTTGTCGAGAATCTCTGTTTCGTCCATGGCTCAAGTAACGGCATCGTGTATTATTTCGTACCATGTATGTTATGTGACGAGACACGGGGAGGCTTGGATAAGCTGAAGCAAAAGGGAAGAGCAAAGAAGCTAGCAGCCATCAGCCATCAGCCATTGGGCAGGGGTTTTTAAATTTTCTCAGTAATTTTAGCAATGGTATTTCCAAACAGAGTTAGTGAAGCGGGCACTTGTGCTGACGCCCCAGTGGTAGTCTTACGCAAAGAGATGGAGCATAATATCATGATAATTACGTGAAGCCAAGGTAAGGCGTCTATCTTCCCTTTCCATGTTGAAATTTGTTTTTCTCTTTTTGGGAGGAAGAATGATTCGATTGAACCTGCACAGAGTTGCTGTCAGTGGGGTCCTTACGACGTACATGTATTGTAGCATCAGAAGAAGGCAGCAGCGAGGCAGGGATAGGGCAGTACAAGGCAGGGGCTATTGGGGGGAGAAATGTTTTTTTATTTTATTTTATTTGGATTTGTAGCATGTGATTGGTCCAAACCCGAGGATTTTCATTTTTTGGAGAATCATAGTAGAAATGGAAAGGTGCGACCATAAATCCAACCAACCAACCAAAACAGTCCACTTCGGTCCGTCCTATGTCCCTTGTACCCCCGATCGAACAAAAACCCCCCGATTACGAGCTGCATTGGTTCACTTCCGACTCGCAATAATTATTGATATGAACCGAACCGAATGACAGAAAGCTTTGTCAAAATACCATGCCCCCAATACTCATGACTTCTTCGTCATCTTACCATGCACGATGGCATGCTGGTCGTTGACAATGGGTCTGTCGGAACTGCCCGCCCGTCTCTGCGCCTCTCTCGTACGCCGCCCTGACCAACAAACGCAGTCACGATTACTCCGCCTCCTTGCCGCACACATAACCCAAGGAGCCAAGTAGGATAGACAGTCCTCAGAATTATTTTCATTTTCGATCGGCTCCAGCAGCCGAGGAGGAAGGACTCGAAGACGTCATGTCGTGCTTTGTTTCTCTTGTCCTGCAGGATCAGCAAAGTCTCGGGTGTCTTGGTGTTGCCTTGTCCTAGATGGAGAGGATGGGTCCCTAGCTCGTCTCCATCTTCAGAACCTTCAGCCGGCCACTTGATGAGACAAGAGGGCCCGTAGGGCTACGATACCCTGATCACCGACCGAGCTGTCACCGAGCTGCCATGTGCCCAATAAACCTTCGGTGGGCGACTTGGGTGCTCTGATTCGCGGTACGGTCGTCTATTGGGTCGCCGGCGGCCATCTTGTGATGCGGGCTCGCCGATGCAGATGCGTTTTTCCAGCGTGCATCCATCCATCCACTGTGGATTCCTTTCGCAACCGCTACTGTACCCGGCCATCCTCGAAAAAGGATTGTTTCCTCCCCAGTCCAATCATCTTTTCCTCTCATTACTACTCATCTCTGTCGGAAGCTTATGTGAGAATGCCCCTTCACTATACCCTCCATTGTGCAGTACAGAGTAGCATCCGGCCCCCGGAGGGGATGCGGGGCGGGGGGTGGCCTCAGTGACGGGTATGTACTGTAGCTTGCCAATTCCAAAACGGTTCCTTTGGTCTGCTGTACCACTTGACTATTCCTCTAATGCAGCAAGTTTTATTATAGCTTTTCGTCTCCCTCTCGACTGTAGGTCTTGATAAGTCCTTGTGCTAAGTGGAATGATAGCGGGTACCATTCGTGAACAAGCAGTACCTGACAGTGTGCTTCATAGGGCAACGCTCAGCTTATGGCCACCATTTTGCCTAAGTCCTTTGTCCACTTTGCTCGCTGTGATTTTCATTGGGTGTTCCTTTTTTTTCTCCCCCAAAAACAAGACGTGTGGTTTTGCCGCGCCACCCTAATAATAGTTTATGGCCATACAATATGGTCACCGAAGAAGCCCATCTCCAACGTCATCTTAGTCGTAACTGGGTATTACACTCTCCGGCCACGTAAACTGCAGCCTGGAGTGTCATTTTTGAAGCTGTGGTACAAGAATGGCCGCCATCCCAGCCGCGCTCGAGCATGTCGGTATGCTATCGACGTTCTGACAGCACACAAGCAATCACCCAGCTTGGTCTTGCCATATACGAAACTCCTGTCGAAGGAAGAACAAGTGGCGGCTATCCCCTCACATACAGTGGCTGTTGATGTACACTCATAGTCGCCTAAACAAGGACATTTGCTTGCTCGATGCCATAGTGTCAAAGCACTACATCTCATGCCATTGTAATGTTGGATATGCCATTCCCCGGGGGCCGTATGGCACAGTAGTTCTAAAACAAGCATTGACTGCTTGACTCATTGGGAAGTCAGCAAAAAAGTCCGAATCTAAAAAATATCGCGCCACTTTTCCGTGTCACTTACATCTTGTTTCGGTTCTATATGGCAACTCTTCGTGGCGCAGCTCGTGATGCGCTGACATTTGCACCTCTACACAAATTCATTTGCGCTGTTCAAAGTGCAGCGACCATGGGAACCCAAAAGCGATGCTTGGGTGAGGTCTCTCACCAAGTATGGCGAATCTCCGAACATATGTAAGGTAGGCATCCGGGTATGAGCCACCCCCGTTCAGAGGTTTGGCAAGAAATGTGCCTTGAACTTCTTGTTCGCTCGGTCGATGGACCTTAGCTGGAATTGCTCCCCGTGAATGTCAAAGACAAAATTGCGATCATGCGCCGGCATTTCTATTTCTGTCTCTACCGGACCCGACTGTGCCGGATCCGCGCCCTCCTTGCCATCCGAGCCCGCGACGGGCGGCACCTCGACCCGGAATATCGTACCCTCCTTGGGCACAACCTTGAGCGCGTTCTTCCTCGTGACGATCTCAAAGACGAACTTGGCATCCTTGACCACGATGCCCCTGATGCCCACGCGGCTCGGGCACGAGCTGCGCACAACCTCGACCTCGGCCCCGTGGAAGTCTGCGGCCGCCAGCTTGGCCGCGGCGTTGACGCCCCCGGTGCACAGGTCGCCGGCGCCGAGCACCTCGCGCGCGTAGTCCAGCCAGAGGCGGTTCAGGGGCACAAAGGCGTCGTGGCTGCGCGCCGCGGGCGTGTCGGGCAGCCGGTAGAGGCCCAGCCGGCGCCGCTCCCTGGCGGACAGCGGCTTCGGGCGGAGCTGCTTCTTGCGGTCCTTGGTCCTCTGGTGGCGGGCGGCGCGGCGGGCCTCGCGGGCGGCGGCGGCAGGGGGCGGCGAGTTTGCGCGCAGGCGGAGCGGCCGGTGCTGGATCTTTTCCGAGTAGATGCGGTCGACGGATGTGGGGGAGTGGGCGCGGGAGAGGAGTTTGCGGGTCACGGCTTCGGCGTTGGTAGACATTGTTTTCGGCCGCCGGGCGATGATGGGTTGAACTGTTTGTTGCGTGTTGATTTCTATGGGAGATGAATTGTAGATGCGGTTCTTGAAAAAAAAAAAAAAATTATCGGCTGCCTGTATCGCAAGGTACTGTAGCAGCTTTAGCGTGGCTATTGCCGGTAAAGAATGTGGGGGCGGGACCTGGAGGTGGGGATTGCAGTGATGCAAGGGCCAGGGTCGGCACATGTCAAGACAGCCTCGGTATGAATTTGGAGCTGGTGTGGCCCGATTGCTTCAATTGAATCATTCATTCATTAATTCATCAATTCTTTGGGTGCAGTGCTTCAAAGCTATTCATGCTTTGACAACTAGGTGTTCCTTGACGACATCGGACAAAGATGCGCCAACCATGAAGCGAAGCTGCTGCGCATCTGACAGTCGTCAATCTACTCGAGCTATACGTTCGGTATAAACCTCGGCGTCTTTCATTCAGCCTCTCGACCGCTCGCAAGCTAGCTCTACCATAGGATTGCACCTTCTCGCGCACGGAACAAAGCTCACGTCAACAACCACCTGTCCACCTCCCGACAGACATCTATTGTTATACCGTACACCCTGCTCTTCCCGGCCAATCGAGCAGCGCCCAAGCATCCCGTCGCCCACAATGCCCAACGGCGACGACGAGGCTCGGGATTCCGCCCCAGACTTGAGGATTCTCGGAGACTCCATCACACTACAGCCCAGCGGTTATGTCGAGCCTCCAGCAGGAGCGCGCGATGCCGAGAAGGAGGAGGCTCTGATGAAGCACATGGCCCGCTTCCGCTCCGAGCCCCTTCAGTGAGTCGCCCGCTTGACCACGTCATCGCTCCAATCACTAACCCGCGCCGCCCTTCCGCTCGCTCCCCCCGCCAGGTTCCTCCGCGAAGTGTCCCTATACGTGTCCGGCACCGGCTGGCGCGCCTACGATGACTTCATCGGCCAGCCCATCTTCTACCCGGGCTTCTCCGAGCAAATGTCCGCCCAGGTCCTGTCCGCCCCGCTCCTCCGCGCGCGCATCTCCCTGCTCGCCGAGAAGCGCCTCGCCAACGAGGAGCAGGAGGGCTGGTTCCGCAAGGGAGACCCGGACTACGAGGTCCGCCGCGCCCACCGCCGCGCCGAGCTCGAGACATGGCTGCAGCAGGTCGCCGAGAAGTGGACCGACAACATGATTTGCAAGTTTGAGAGCAAGATGTTCATCCGCAGCGCCTACTACATGATCACCCAACTGCTCACGCGCGCCTACCACCAGGGAATCCACGTCTCGAGCGAGGAGGTCCTGAGGCTGCGCACGGTCGCTCAAGAGGCCCAGGCCAAGAAGCAGAGCATCATCTTCCTGCCCTGCCACCGGTCCCACGTCGACTACGTCTCGCTGCAGCTCATCTGCTACAGGCTCGGCCTGGCGCTCCCGGTCGTGGTTGCTGGCGACAATCTCAACTTTCCCCTGGTTGGAAACTTCCTGCAGCATGCCGGCGCCATGTGGATCCGACGGTCGTTTGGCGACGATCAGCTCTACACTACGTTGGTGCAGGCTTACATCGATACACTACTGCAAAATGGCTATAACTTTGAGTGCTTCATCGAGGGCGGCCGGTCCCGCACCGGAAAACTGCTGTCGCCAAAGTTTGGCATCCTCAACTTTATCGTCGACAGCGTGCTCTCGGGCAGGACAGAGGACGCAATCATCTGCCCTGTCAGCACACAGTACGACAAGGTCATTGAGACTGAGGGCTACGTCACGGAGCTACTGGGTCAACCCAAGCAAAAAGAAAACCTTGCCGACTTCTTGACCGGAGGCTCGTCGGTCTTGTCGCTACGCCTAGGCAGAGTTGATGTCCGGTTCCATGAGCCGTGGAGCCTTCGCGGCTTCATCGACGAGCAACTGTCTCGCCTCATCGGCATCCCAAAGACAATCGGCACAGACATGACACAAAGGCTCACGCCTGCGGTCAGACAGAAACTCCTTCGCACGCTTGGCTACAAGGTCTTGTCCGACATCAACGACGTCTCCGTGGTCATGCCCACTGCCCTGATCGGCACGGTCCTGCTGACCCTCCGTGGTCGTGGCTGTAGCAAAACGGAACTTAAAAGGCGAGTCCAGTGGTTGACGGCACGTGTGAGGTCCAAGGGAGGTCGTGTGGCCCACTTCGGCAACGCCTCTCTGGACGAAGTCATCCAACGAGGTCTCGAGGTGCTGGGTAAGGACCTGGTCGGCACCATCGAGGGCCTCACTGAGCCGGTTTACTACGCCGTCGACCGGTTCCAGCTGTCCTTCTACCGCAACATGACCATCCACCTGTTCATCGCCGAGGCCCTGATCAGCGCAGCCATGTACGTCCGCGTCAAGCGCGGCGGCGGGCCTGAGATCCAGGACATTTCCTATACGGAGCTGCACGACCACGTGCTGTTCCTCTCGTCCCTGTTCCGCGGCGAGTTTATCTTCTCGGGCGAGGGCTTGACCATCAGCCTGGACAAGACCTTGAGGAGTCTCGAGGCCGAGGGCGTAATCACCTTGCGGCGATCGGCAGATGGCGTGGTGGAAAAGGTCGGGCTGTCGACCCAGGAGAGGCAGGCCGGCCGGGAGAATTACGATTTTTACTGCTTCTTGATATGGCCGTTTATCGAGTCCAGCTGGCTTGCGGCCGTCTCGTTGATGGGGCTGACGCCTCCGCCTGGAGCAGACTCTGATATCTGGATTGAGTTTAGCAAGGCACTAAACAGTGCACAGCTGGTTAGTACTTAGT
>JARHUK010000012.1:0-18702 GCA_031001725.1 Pseudopyricularia javanii
CCATTCCATCTTCAATTCGTTTCGGTTCGTTTCCTGACCTTATTCCCGTCCCTATACCCCCCCCCCGGATCAAAAACGCCCTCTCGAACCTCTCTCTATCATCGCAGAAATTCCCGAGTTACAGCCATTGACGTCTTTGTTCCTCCATCCTGTCTGTATTTTCATTCACAAAAACGCCATGGCCACGCAAAGTCTTCGATTGCAGAGGCTAGAAACAACCCGTTCTTGACAAGGCTCGATGACCGGGCCATGAGAGCGTGGTTCGACGTTCAGAATGACGGAGGAAGGAACTGTCTCAATGTCATCCGTCCCCAAATTCATTTCTTTCTAGTCCCCTTAGCCCCCAGCCCGGCCTTGCGGAAATATACGAATATCACCTCGACTCGGCGGTCAGCATCTTTTGCCCCAAGACCCGAATGCAACGGTGGGTTCAACAACCGGTAGCCTTTGCATTCAACACGAGGTGTTTCGTCTGCCTCGAACCAGCTTTGTCCCCACCACCCTTTGGACCAACCGATTGCTGAAGGGGTAGCTATCCTGTCGATCCTTGGACGGTAGATCGGTCCAGACCTCGAGCTGTTGCCTGCACCACCCGACAACTATTTTTTATCCTTGCAAACAAATAGTAACCTGGTCTCGACCCCATCAAGTGGCCACAAAATTGACAGGACGTCTTTGTGTTATCGACGGCCCAGACCTGGAGCTCACTTGCATGGTGGAACGAATGGAAAGCCCGTAACAGGCTCAACCAACCATCTCTACTTATACGCATACAGCACTTTGACATCTAAGACGACATTGGCTGTTGTTTGCTTTGCGGAGAGTCAAACCCCCAGGCTCGCCCCTCGGAGTTTGGAATCCGGGAATGCAAAAATAGCAAAAAGGCCAAGCCCTAGGCACACTGTCCACCTACACGGCATGTGGAGCTGTAGACTTTACTTCTATACGGATAAAGCCAGGTCTAGATTCAGTCCAAAGATCCGAATGGGATGGAAGGTCCATCAAGGTGTCACCCATTCATCTACCAGTTCACATTAAGCCGCAATGGACCTTGCCCATTGAGGACTCATACAACAGTATCCCAACTACACAGGTAACTTGGCACAGTTTATACCTACAGCTTAAACACACTTTGTGTATGAAGATGAATTTCTCTACTAGATAGAGTCCCGCTTGCAATATGCTACCCATCTTGACTTCTGAGTTCGAACTCCCCAAGTCTGTGCCCGAAATCAGATTCTCGGCTCCCTGGCAACATAAGGTGACGTCTGGTCTTCGGCTAGCGTCTACCTCCCGTCTGCGCAAGGGAAAGCCTGTATGCCTCGTGGCTCGGGACGTTGCCTGTTTCTCGGCCACCCACAGTCCCGGGAGGATGGGATGGAGGAGCTGGGGGTGGGCTCACGAGAAGCCGCCACCGGGTAAGAGCACAAGCCGAGCGTTGTCCGCGCATGGGCCTTCGGCTACTCCCGCCCGGTACTACGCCCCCATACCTCCCTTTGATACTATCGTGTACTTGTGGTCCTGGCGCTTGCTGATCGTGGGGCGTGCCGTCCTAGCAACCCACGAGACAACACCCCGGTTTTTATCCCCCTGCGTCTGCGGATCTGGATCTGGTCACGCCAAGACCCCTTGCTATCTGTTCTAGATTGTCGGATGAATAGCTTGAAGAGACGATCCTCCCCAAGCTTTGGGGCTGCAGGGTACTCAGTGGTGTTTGCCGAGTCCCCTTTTCCTGTATAACACCGATACCTCGCCCATGGGGTGTGTTGAAGCGAGTATCTCTATTGGCTAGAAGCAAAAAGGATGCGGTTCATCTCTCACTGGCTCGAGTTCACATTCGGCTACTTACCGCCTCCCCATAACTAAAAGGCTGAATACATGGGCTCCCACTGCTATACGGCGGGTAGCCTGGCAGCCAATGGAAAGAGTCGACATCCTATGAAAACCTCGGCCACATATTCTTAGCCTCGTGCCGCGTTGAGGCCCGTCAGCCTCTCAAGCCGCATACCGCACGCACATGGGATGGCAAGCCCGACGCTGCATCACGCAATTTCATGACATGCTATTGCGTGATGCATACAGCAATGGCATCTGTTAGCCATCCATGGACTCGATCTTGTGTTCTCTCATTATTTTTCTTTCTTTCTCATATCCGCGTCCTTCAAACGAAAAGTCCTCCCATACCTGGCCAAATGCGATCCGCCTTCTAAGAAGTTCCAAACCAAGCTTTGCAGTTAAATACAGAAAAATCATGGCCCGACGGCCCGCTGGTCAAGCACGAGGGATCAAGTAGATCCTATCTTGCGCACCTCCTTTCTCCCCTTTTCATCAGATCAAAAGTACTCATTAAGTCGTCCAGTTTCGTCCCAACACACACACTGCCACTAAACTCCGTATCGTTTTCGCAGAGGTGTGGCTTTTTCCAGCTCAGTGCTTTGGCGGCGGCGGTATTCCCCCATACATAAACTCGTCCCCACTGGCATCGTCGCTACTATCCCCTTCCTCTTCGCCTTCCAGATCGTCAATCCCTCCTAGGTCGCCGCTATGACTCCTCGGGCTCTGCATGCCACTCCCGTAGGCACTCTGGAGGTTGCTGAAGCTAAAGGATGGACCGCCACCGAGGCTACCAAGACCCCGACCGGTGGGCAGGCTCCCTGACACGCCGATCGAGCTGGGCGGGCCCCGGGGACTTACCCCAGTTCCCATAGCAAGCTGCCTCCGCATGCCCTCAAAGTCGACTGCCGAGCCGCTCCGGCTCAGGAGCGGCTTCTCAGGCAGCTTGTTCAGCAGGCCCGTGCTAATGTCGAGCATTCCCATGGCAAAGTTGGTCAGCCCCTTGCCCTCACCCGGCTTGGAGCTGACCGAGAGTGTCCACCGGTATTCGCCCAGACGCCGGCGGTACCAATCCGCCTCCTGCCGACCGGGCGAGGTCGCCCACAGCAGCGAGCCAAATGTACCAATCAGTGCGAAGTTGGTCTTGGACGCAAAGTACCAGAACGCCCGGAGGTGCGACGGCGTCAGGCGGTTGACAAAGTCCATGGCCGAGATCAGCCGTGCTTTTGCGGCGCTCCGACACACCTCCAGAATAGTCTCCGGGCTCGCCGGCCCGAAGGACGATGGCGTCGGCGTCGGCGTCGGCGCCGATGCGGGTGTCGCTCCTGCTGACGAAGGTGCGCCGTGGGCTGTCGGCGATGTCAGCTCCTCGGTGGCGGCAATGGAGCGGATTATGCGCCGGTGCAGCGTTATCTCGGTGGCAAAATATGCCAGGTGCAGGTATCCTATGCTGGTGAGTCGCCCGTTCTTGTTGGACGTGGAGAAACACTGGGATGGGGAGGCGCTGCTAGAGTCCATGCGAATCGGGCCAGGCAGCGAGCTGTACCACTCCCTGAGCCTGATCTGGATGGGCTTGGCCAGCGAGAGCACGAGGAGGGTCCCCTGAGGACCCGCGTTGGATATAGTCTGCATTGCCTGCAGTGTGTAGAACGTGTCCAGGGTCTCGGCCAGTATCTGCGTGAGCTGCACCATTTGCGCGAACAGGATCCGGCCGCGCTCAATATCTTCCCGGTCCTCAACGTTATCATCCTCCCACTCGTCATCGGGGAAGTCGCCGGGCGCCAGCTGCTGGACTGCCCAGTTTGACGCGAATATATGCGACGGTCGGCCATGAACAAGCGATCCCCATTTGTCCTGCATATAAAGGGCCCAAGCGAGCCGCTTCCGCAATCCCTTTTCCCACAGGGGGATCTTCCAGCTACTGGCATCCAGATGCAGGCCGAGCTCCTGGCTAATGGCCACGAGTTGTGCCGTTGGAGCCCACTGATCCCCCTCGGGCCGCTGCGAGAGCAGGAGACCGGCCTGCACCGTTGAGAGCTTCGGGCGAAACATGGCGTCGGCGAGCGTGTCGCGCATCAGCCGCTCGAGCTCGTGAACATTGGGCTTTGGCAGGGTCGCAAGGGTCTCATCATGGTCCCACCAGTTGATCGACAGCAAGTATATCGCCGCGAGGAGCGGAGGTGAGATGTCACGGTAATCCCTATCATACTTTTCATAAACCACAGACTTTTGCAGGACGGGGAAGCCAGGGTGAACGATGCGGAAGTATAGGTCGAGGAGCCTTCTGCCGTGCGGCGCGACGAGCTTCTCGATTTCCTCCGAGTCGGAAGGTTGGTGTTCGTATCCAGGTGTGATGTGGTCCGGCAGCAGCAGAAAGGTGTCATTTTCGCTTACTCTCCGCAGAGTGCCTCTTGCTAGCAGACTTTCATCGTGAGGGTCGAACGGGGACAGATTGATGAGCGATGGCTCAAAGTCGGTTGTCGGCCCTATGTATTGGCTGTACCGGTCCTTTTGCAGGCCTAGGGTCCGTTTGAGCAGAGTTGGGCCCCCAAAGTTTGCCATGTCCTCGATGAAGGAACTGCTAGCAACGGTACTTGACAGGCTGGCAGCATGTCCAGGCTGGTGCTGGCGTTGCTTCCTACTGTCAGACCAGCCGGGGGAGCTGTGATGTCCAAGAAAAAAAATGTCAGAAAAGAAGGGGGGTGGTAATATTAGGTGGTAATGGCAGATCAATATAACATGTAAGTTACAGAGAGAGATGGAGGGTGGACATTAACTCCAGGGCGCCTTGGTGTCATCCGATTAGGGGGCAGGATAACGGGATTGAACAGCGTTGGGATCAGGCAAGTTTCATAATCCTTGGCTCGATTGGATAGAGGAAACAAGCACGTGGCGTGGCGCAAAACAAGGCTACTCATCTGCAGGCAGACTGGGGGTGGGATTGATGGATGTGTGGGAAATAGACAACCGACTGACCTTCGTTTGCTGCGGCTAACCTCTGGGTCGCCGTTCAGCTTGCGCTTCCGCATCGCTGGGCTCTCAGCCAGGGAGCAGTCGACACGGCTCGCCTGGCAGGATATGCAGCTGTTCCCGGCCCCATCCTGGTCGTCATCCTCGCTGAGGATGCACTTTATGCGGCGGCGTAGGCACGCCTCGCAGGGCATGGACGACTGGCCCCCGTTTATCGACGCCGAATCGGATCCAGGGGAGGTCAGGCCGCTCAGACTGTGGGAGAAGGCATCGGACATGGTGCTCTGCCGACTCGGAGTTTTTCGTGAAGGTTTTGGGGCTATGGGTATGGGGGCCGTCCTGGCCACTGCTATGGGCGTCGACATTGCTGCTTAGTGCGTGGGATTTCTTGCCCTTTGTCGGGGGGTTTATGATGATAGTGATGGTGACGGAAGCTTGTTGTCCTTGTGGTTCACTTTGGGGGTGGTGGGAGTGAGGGTGTGTGCGTGTGGGAGGTCCACCCGGGTGTGTGTAAGTGTGTGCACCTCGAGTCTCACCAAAATACTGAGTGCGTGATACCACTTTTGACGGCCCAAGTCTCAAGAAGTGGCGGGCGGAGATGCTGCCGTAAGCCAAGGACAGCCAGAGTCACGGCAGCAGAGGGGGAGCGTGGGAATTGTTGTCCCAAAGCAAGAGGCCTTCCGGAAACGGCAGCCAGTCAGCCGGGCGATGCCGCCAGCGGATTCGATAAGCAGTGCGCCCCACGGCCAGCGCCAGGTGAATGGCGAAAGAAAACGTCAGGGCAACGGGGCCTCGACCAAACAGATGGCACGGAAACTGAGAGATGTGCGATAGGAACGAGCAGGGTCCACGGTAGTTGCAGCGGGACGGGAGCTTTCGGGTGTGGCAGCTCAAGCTCGTGACGAGATAAGGTACTGCGTCGAGATAAGACACCCCCGGAGCCAGGGTTTAGATAGAGAGTTTCCCTGCGTAAAAGAAAAAAAATAAGACAAGACCGCGGGAGAATAAGGAGTTGCTGATTATTATTTCACACTTCGTCTTTGGGAATAATGTCTTTTTTTTTGTGTGGGTGTGTGGTTCAGTAAGCGGCAATTAGCGAAGCGGGCGGGAGTATCCAGGTAGGACGGGGCGAGTTGTTTGGGCTCTTTAGGCCCCTGTGATGATGGAGACGAGGAAGAGATAAGCTCGGCTTATCAGCGTCATTGGAGAGAGGTATTGCTGCCGTGGGTGGTACGGATGCGACGGCGACGAGATGCGTGTCTCTGCGCTCTTGCAAGGAGGGAAAGGTGGCCCGTTCATCCAGCTAGTTGGTCGTTGTGCGCATGTCAACGGGTTGTTGTATTGGATGGTTGTTTTGTCCTCCTTTCTTTGCAGCCAGGCAGAGACAGGGCTGCCGGAAGCTGGGGAAGGCTGGGGTAAACGAGGGATTGGGTTTGCGTTATCTCTCCAGGGTAATTAATGGATGTGGTGTATGGTGTATGGTGTGTGGTGTGGTGTGTACGAAGTATATTCGTAAGTAGGTACGTAGGTACGTAGGGTACTGTACTGTGTTTGGATTGATAAGAAGATATTGGGATGGAAAAACTAGACGAGGCCGGGAAGATAGAGAGGGCGAGAGGATGTTTGAAGCTGGACTTTTTTTTTGGGTTGGTTTGGTTCGGATCGATGGAGGAGGATATGTGACATGCATGTGCCAAAGTGAAGGGGGAGAAAGTGGTTTTTTTTAGGTAAACCTACCGGAGAATCTGACGGTTGGTTGGTTGGCGCGATCCACAGGCCACAGGCAATAAGTGGCTGAGGTATCTCGAGGTAAGGAGCAACCGGCTGAATTTGAATGTCTTGTTCTTTGTTGCAGGATGTATGTGTATACCCGTAGGTAGGTAGGTACCTGGTAACTTGGGTAGCTATTGTCCTTGTTACCTTGTTTCAGTCATGGGAATTTCATCAAAAATGTGTGTGCAAGAAAATCCTTTACTGCCGACAGGACACTTTTCTCTCTACGACACACACACAAAACTTCTGCCGCAATATCATCGCCGACTCTCCCCTTTCCGGGCCTGGGGCGAAATTCGAAATCCAAAATCCCAAATGCAGATAATGCAGCGTCAGGGAAGCGCCCGGCCAAGCGAGTCTGGAGAGACAGGGGACATGCAGGACACTGCAACATGATAAGGCGCCGCACCGGGGACTCCTTATCGCTTGCGCCCGCACCCCCAAGCTCGCTTTACTGGGCACAGCCTAATGTTATTGAAAATAGTATTGAACAACAGAAATACCTAATGGCAAAACAAAAACCCCTTTAGGCTCCCAATTACCAAATAGAAAAGCCACCCCGAGAAGGCGCCCTAATTCCGGTTTACCGCCTCGGCGCACCCAAGCCAAAATAACGTAATCGTGCCGGTTCCATGTTACCCCTCGGTACCAGGGTGCGAGTCGTCCGTCACCGTCAGGTACCTGTTCTAGAAATGGTTTTGGTTCTGGTCACTTTTTTTTTTTTGTTGTTGTTATCTAAATCTGAAATCGTCCGTTCGGCCAAAGAAACATTCTCCCAAAGCCTCGCCTATTATGGTAGTAATGCATCGCATCCCATTCGCGGGGATCCTGCATGAGCCCCCCACACTCTTTGAACCCCCCAACAAGGCCATCCAGATGGGTTCACGTGGTTGCTTGGCTGCCGACATTAACATGCGAAATATTATGTGTGTTCGAAACGCAACTGTACAGTATAGCGAAGCGGTCTGACAAGGCTCAATGACACGATGTACCCTGGGGCCGGCCCTGCGAATGGGAATGCCCCCTATCGCATGACATCATTCCCGAGGGTACAGTACAGTATGCTCTCCATGTTAAATGTCAAAAATGGGAAGTGCATCGCAAAAGGGGTTGGAGAGATCCAAGATCACATGCCAAGGCATTGAACGATCGATGGTTGCCTAGTCCAATCCCCTCGGTCCTCAATTACCTAATCGACCATTTGCGAGATCGGCTAGCTAAACGTATTGCTCTTGCCTGTTGCTTGGTTTCTGAGTCCCCGCACTTGCCACAAGAGCTCCGGTCAATGGCGTGGCGGGGCATATCCGTTTGGGTGCGGGGTCCTCAAGGCGCGCCACCTCCGTGCTTCCAGTCCAGCTACTCTACCTAAAGTACCTAAGGTAGTTAGCGAGCTTTGCAATCTAACCTGCCGGCACTACGTCACAGCCAACCTGGCCTCGTCGCGTTTGTGTGAATCTTGGACTAAAGTTGTTGTCAGACTGACGATATGTATTTGGCTTGAGTTTGATCACTGTATAGAAGCAAAGAGCTCAGCGCAGTCTACACCATGAAACAGAACGTTAGGGAAGTGAAACAAGCAGCGATGAGTTTGCTGCTGGGCTTAGGCCATCCAATGGAGCTGTCCCACTACGCCATGTATTGATTGAGTTCAGTATGGGAGCCCGAGGGGGAAAAAAACATGACGCCAGCGGGACCGCCTGTGGTTGCTTACTACTACCCTGAATCTGAATGTCACATCAACTTCATCCGGTCGTTGCGCGTCTCCCAGTGTGAACTTCAACCTCCCATCTTGACAAAACACAGCCAGCGGGCAGGCTCAGCTATACAACCTATCAGTTCATAAATTCATCTCGTGACGCTTCAGATCAGCCGTCCAAATACCGTTGTTCTAGCTATCCTACAGTTACAGCTACCTTCCTAATATTTAACAAAAAAAAACTCACGTAACCTAAAATGCCGCAAGCAAGCTCCCTCCCCGCCTGGGCCGAGCTTCAAGCTCATCGCGACTCGGTCGGCAAGAGCTTCGTGCTGAAGGAGGCCTTCGCTTCCGACCCCGAGCGCTTCTCCAAGTTCACCCGCACCTTCAAGCTGCCCGAGTCCGTCGGCTCGACCGAGATCCTCTTTGACTTTAGCAAGAACTTCCTTACAGATGAGACCCTCAACCTCCTGGCCAAGCTGGCAGAGCAGGCCGGTGTCGAGAAGAAGCGCGAGGCCATGTTCAAGGGCGAGAAGATTAACTTCACCGAGGGGAGGGCCGTATACCACGCCGCCCTGCGCAACGTCGGACAGGACCCGTGGCCCATGTCTGTCGACGGCGTCGATGTCATGGGGACCAAGGGCGGCGTCAACGAAGTGCTGCAGCACATGAAGGAGTTCTCGGAGCAGGTCCGCAGTGGCGAGTGGAAGGGTTACACAGGCAAGAAGCTTACCAACATTGTCAACGTTGGCATTGGCGGCTCCGACCTGTAAGTCTTTTTTTCCCTGGTTGCGCCAACATGAAAACTTGTCCCGCCTTGAACAACAGCTGACTGTATGCCATATCACCCTTTCCACAGCGGCCCCGTCATGGTGACTGAGGCTCTCAAGCACTATGGCGCCAAGGACATGACTCTGCACTTTGTCTCAAACATCGACGGCACCCACATGGCCGAGGCCCTTGCCGCTTCGGACCCCGAGACAACCCTCTTCCTCGTCGCCTCCAAGACTTTCACCACCGCCGAGACGACGACCAACGCCAACACGGCCAAGACCTGGTTCCTCGAGAAGACGGGCAACAAGGGCGAGATCGCGAAGCACTTTGTGGCACTGTCGACCAACGAGAGCGAGGTCACCAAGTTCGGCATCGACGCCAAGAACATGTTTGGCTTCGAGAGCTGGGTTGGTGGCCGCTACTCGGTCTGGAGCGCCATTGGCCTTAGCGTTTCCCTCTATGTTGGCTACGAGAACTTCCACAAATTCCTGGTCGGAGCGCACGCCATGGACAAGCACTTCCGCGAGGCGCCGCTCAAGGAGAACATCCCTGCCATTGCAGGTCTGTTGAGCGTGTGGTACTCGGACTTTTACAATGCGCAGACGCACCTGGTTGCTCCGTAAGTGACAGTAAAGTCAATTTCAGTTTGGCCTAATTTCAGGCAAGGATTGGAGATGCTGACTCTTTATGTGTCGGTCCAGATTCGACCAGTACCTCCACCGCTTCCCTGCCTACCTCCAGCAGTTGTCGATGGAGTCCAATGGAAAGAGCATCACCTCTGACGGCACCCCGGCCAAGTACACGACGGGTAAGTTTTGATCCATACTCTCATATTGATCATGGCTGACACCTTCATACCTCAGGCCCCATCCTCTTCGGCGAGCCTTGCACCAATGCACAGCACTCGTTCTTCCAGCTTGTGCACCAGGGCACCAAGCTCATTCCCACCGACTTCATCCTGGCCGCAAAGTCGCACAACCCCATCTCGAACAACCTGCACCAGAAGATGCTGGCGTCCAACTACCTCGCCCAGGCCGAGGCGCTCATGGTGGGCAAGACGGCGGAGCAGGTCCGTGCCGACGACAGCAGCATCGCCGACGACCTCGTGCAGCACAAGGTGTTCCTCGGAAACAGGCCGACGACATCGATCCTCGTTGGTGGCCACATCGGCCCCGCCGAGCTGGGCGCACTCATCGTCTACTATGAGCACCTGACATTCACCGAGGGTGCCGTCTGGGACATCAACTCGTTTGACCAGTGGGGCGTCGAGCTGGGCAAGGTCCTGGCCAAGAAGATCCTTCAGGAGTTGGACGAGGCTGGCAACGGCAAGGGCCACGACTCTTCGACCGGAGGTCTGATTGGCGCCTTCAAGAAGTACAGCAACTTGTAAGGGCTGGGCACAGTGATGGTCTACCTTGACGTGTGGGATTGTGTAGTTCTTGATATAGGATCAGCAACACGAGCATGACTTTGGGGATCAGAAAACATGCCATGCTATTTTTTTGGCCTGACCATGTTGACTTGTTTACTCTGTATTGACTATACCGACTCTGCTGGGGAGCAACCAATCTTCGACAGTGAACTGTTGCAGCATGTGGTCTTCCTGTCTGTACCATGGAGTTGAATTGCGGGGCCAAATGTGGCTACTGGGGCTCTTCGATCACTGAATCCATTTAGCGATCCCAGGATTTTCCGTTTACGTCATTGGACAGACTCGAAGTTGCAGCATCAAAACACTGACAACCACGTTTTTTCTGGGGTTGAGGCAGAAGAACGTACAGCCCACGGTTATGGTATACTTGGGTACTCCATACGCAGAGCAAAAACCAGGCCAAGCATGTTGATTTCAGATTCTCCAGCAGCAAGTGCTCCACGGCCGACGTGGTGTCGTCATATGTCCTTCGGCATAGCCGTGGACTGCACATCTCCATTCTCCACTGGTGAGCTTTGAACCAGTGTTTTTGTTGACGGAAAAGTCGGTTTTTGACTCGTGCATCAGTATGACGGGTATAAGTCTCAACTACGTCACGCTGGGAGAGATGTTCGCCCTGAGCTACGTAGTAGTCGACGCCCTAGAAACCCACAAGTGGCAACCTCCTCTTCAGACACTTCGATATGGCTCTACAATGTTGTCAATCATGGGGATCTATAAAGTGATCGGTCTCGGCCACGTGGATGGCACGATAACACTATATCATCCATCACTTACATTCATCACTTCACCTTACGACCAAGACAACAACTCTAGAACACCGGTCTGAGCCACACCCCGAGAAATCTACCAAAACCACCTACCTCCTATTTCCTCACAGCAACATACAAAAAAATGGGGTACCCGGACTCGTTTGAGGGCTTCTGCGTCGACTCCCCCAAGACGTGGAACAAGTTCACCAAGCAGAAGCTCACGCCAAAGCCCTTCTCGGCCGATGACGTCGACATCCAGATCGACGCCTGCGGCGTGTGCGGGTCCGACGTCCACACTGTGACGGGCGGCTGGGGCGACTTCACGGGGCCCCTGTGCGTAGGCCACGAGGTCGTCGGCCGCGCCGTCCGCGTCGGCGACAACGTCAAGGAGATCAAGGAGGGCGACCGCGTGGGCGTCGGCGCGCAGGTCTGGGCCTGCCTCAAGTGCAAGGTCTGCGAAAGCAAGAACGAGAACTACTGCCCGCACCTGGTGGACACGTACAACGCCAAGTACGAGGACGGCAGCTCGGCCCACGGCGGATGGGCGAGCCACATCCGCGCGCACCAGTACTTCACCTTCAAGATCCCCGACGGCATCGAGACGCCCGTGGCGGCGCCGCTGCTGTGCGCCGGGCTGACCGTCTACTCACCCCTCGCGCGGGCCGGCATGGGCCCCGGGAAGAAGGTGGCCGTCGTGGGCATCGGCGGCCTGGGCCACCTGGGCGTGCAGTTCTCCAAGGCTATGGGCGCCGAGACGTACGCCATCACGCACTCGGAGGGCAAGTCCGACGACGCCAAGAAGCTGGGGGCGAAGGAGGTCATCGTCAGCGGCAAGGAGGGCTGGCACAAGGACTACCCCTTCACCTTTGACTTCATCCTCAACACGGCCGACGCGCTGGACCAGTTCGACCTGCCCGCTTACCTGTCCACGCTGACGGTGGGCGGCGAGTTCCACACCGTCGGCCTGTCGGACAACCCGCTGCCCGAGCTCACCGCGTTTGCCTTCGCGCCCAACGCGGCCAAGCTGACGGGCAGCCACATTGGTAACCACCAGGAGATGAAGGCCATGCTGAAGCTGGCGGCTGAGAAGGGCGTCAAGCCGTGGGTCCAGACGGTTGACGTCGGGGAGGAGGGCTGCAAGGAGGCAGTCGAGGCCGTCAAGAACAACAAGGTCCGGTACCGCTACACGTTGGTCGGCTTTGACAAGGCGTTTGGCAACAAGTAAATCTTTGCTGTGTGTGCTGTATTTTTATAATTAGTTGATGTAAAAGCGATGAAAGTTCAATGTTTCTTTTTACCAGACTAAATAACTGGCTTGCAACTAGTGATGCATCGTATCCTTTTTTTTCTCCTAAAATGGTTGAACATCGAAAAGTACGCGAATGGTGGCAACAATGTTTGGAAAATAGCATTAGATAGTCTTTATGCGTGTTGTCATTCTGCTTACAGCCGTAGCCAAAGACCAGCCTCAGCTCTCGTGGAGACGCAGGACCCTAACCGCATTCTCCCCCATAACGCCGGCAGCCGCCGCCGACCCGCCACCCAACGCCTTGTCCACGGCCTCAGAATTCAGCCCCACGCTCTCCCACTGCCCGTCCTCATCGCTGGTCAGCGGCGGGAAGAAGGGGTGGTCGGTCCCGAACATGAGCCTGTCAGCGCCGCTCGCGTCCACGGCAGCCCTGAGCCCGACCTCGGAGTAGACGACGGCGTCGAGGTAGACCTGCTCCTTGAGCACGTCCCAGATGGTTCTCCTGCCCGGCCCGGCCTTGCCCCCGCGCACCAGGTGGCCGTCATGAACGATGCAGCTCTCGATCCTGCCGGCAAGGAAGGGCAGCGTGCCGCCGCTATGGGCCAGGAGCATCCGCAGGCCCGGGACGCGGTCCATGACGCCGGCCAGGTACATGCGGGCGACGGCGATGGTCGTCTCCATGGGAAAGCCGAGGGCCAGGGGCAGCACGTGCCCGTACTCGGAGCTGGCCCGGGGTCCCCACACGTCGTTCGGCAGGCCGTAGTGAGGGTGGAGGAAGACGACGAGCTCCGCGGCGGCGATGGCGTCGAATATGGGCAGCAGGTTCGGGTCGTCCAGCCCCTTGCCCAGGCCCGACGTTCCCAGGATCACGCCGCGGCAGTGGCGCAGCGACTTGACGTGGGCGACCGAGGCCAGGACGGCGTCCAGCGGCGCCGTCAGGGGCAGCGTCGCGAAGAAGAAAAGGCGGCCCGGATGCTGGCTGCACATGGACTCGAACTCGTTGTTTATGGACTCGGCGATGGGGCCGGCCTCGGCGGGCTCCAGGAAGTCGAGCCAGGGGTTCGCCAGAGAGATGACGGATATGTCGATCTTGTGCGTGTCCATAAAGTGCATCTTTTGCTCGAGCGACGCGTAGTGCTTGGTCAGCGGCCTGCCCGGCGGGTTAGCGTGCGTGTCGGGGCCATGGCCGGAGGCGGCCTTGTCCAGCGATTCCACCTCGGCCGCGAGCAGGATGAGCCTGGGGTCCTGGGCAGGGTCGAACGTCCGCACCAAGGGGATGGTCTTCCTGGACTTGAGGATGTCGACATATGAGGGAGGGTACATGTGCGTGTGTATGTCCACGATGCGGCCTGTTGTGGGTGCCATGGTGAATTATGTCTGATCTGACCGGCCGAAGATGAGACACCGAGGACTGTTGAATGGTTTGGAAGAGGGAAGATCAGAGAGTACCAAACAACATGTGTTTCCCGTATGTGCATATGCGTCTGTATCTCTCTGTTTTTGTGTGTTTAGTTTACCCCTTTTTAGAGATGCTCACTTCCTCTACCCCTCAGTCACCAATAAGAATTACCACGCAGTAAACACGGGGCAGTGTAATCAACGACCCGTCTACTGGTAAAGATAGCAGATAGCGTGTGTAGTGGTGCCATTTCGAGTTGCAGGCACAGGCACGACATAGAGCCCCGTACCCCGCAGTCTCCCCCGCTCAGTGGCCGCAGAGAGTCAGGGTTCGGTACGAGATAGCGCCGGTACATTGGATGATACCGGTGCACGACCGCCCCCTTGAGATAACTGGGCGGAGGGGGGATGGTTAGCCTAGGTTGATGGGAGAAAATGTATCCGGGTGACTGACGATAAAAAGGCACATCGAAGGAGCTGTCAGGATATTAGAGCAGGACCAACGAGTCTCATCGTCCCTCGATTCACAACCAGAGAATAATATAAAATAAAACAAAAATGGAGAAGGCTGCAGTTTCAGGCGAAGGCCTGCTTATCCCGGTGCGCGAGACCTTCACCTCGCCTCGCCTTGTCTGACAGATAGACATACCCAAGGATTCTTGAACTGACGAGGTTTACCAACCAGCTCATCGACTTTGCCAAGTTTCTCAATGGCGACGATTCGCAGAGGAAAGAGACGGCCAAAGCCATCCTTGCTGGCTTTCAGACGGCTGGCTTCATCTACCTGAGCAACTTGCCCATAGAGCCCGAGACGCTGTCACATGTCTTCTCCACTTCGGCCAAGTTCTTCACGCTTTCCCGCGAGGCAAAGATGGAGCTGGCATGGACGACGCCGGCCAGCAACCGAGGCTACTCGGAGCCGGGCCGCGAAAAGGTGACGCAGCTGGTCGACATTGACGAGGTCAAGAAGCTCAAGGACGGCAACCCCGACATCAAGGAGAGCTTCGAGATTGGCCGCGAGGGGGACCCGGAGCACCCGAACCAGTGGCCCAAGGCGGAATCCGAGGCCACGGCCGGCTTCAAGCCGACGATGCTCGAATTCTTCGACCGGTGCAAGGCCATCCACGTCGAGGTGATGCGGGCCATCGCCGAGGGCATGGGGCTGGACGATGCGCGCTTCTTCGACCGCTACGTCGACGCGGGCGACAACACGCTCCGGCTGCTCCACTACCCGGCCGTCGACCGCAAGGTGTTCCAGGTCAACCCGGGCCAGGTCCGGGCGGGCGAGCACTCGGACTACGGGTCCATCACGCTGCTGTTCCAGGACTCGAGGGGCGGCCTGCAGGTCAAGGGGCCGAACGGGGCGTTTGTGGACGCCACGCCCATCCCGGGCACGTGCGTGGTCAACGCCGGCGACCTACTCGCGCGCTGGAGCAACGACACCATCAAGAGCACCATCCACCGCGTGGTCGAGCCGCCCTCGTGTGAGGGGGATGTGCACCCGCCCCGGTATAGCATTGCGTAAGTATTTTTGCCCTCTGTATCTGTATCCTTGAGCTTTAAGGGCCAGGTCCGAGGTGGGACTAGCCGCTAACAGGTCACTTGCTCGGGCAGATACTTCTGCAACCCAAACAGCGACGCGTACATTGAGACCATTCCGGGGACGTACAAGACGGAAGCGGAGAAGAAATACGAGGGCATCACCAGCGGCAAGTATCTGGAGCAGAGGCTGGCGGCAACTTATTAGCTGAGGGTTGTGTGGTTTGGATGTCTGCACCTTAAGGGTTTCGGTTGAAGACAAAATGGAGCAAAGGAAAAGAGAAATGCAGTATATGAGGAAGCAAGGTCAATGCAAAAGTAAAAACCAACTCGCAAAACAAATAACATATGACGTGCGAATCCAAGGGTTTCTTTCTTCCGGCAACCTTGGGCGGTAAATGACCCGACACATCCAATCCCATGTTCGCTACAGCACTATTTGCTTGGTGGTTTAGCGCAAAACGGGCAGCCAAAAGCGCCTACCGTCATCGCCCATAGTTGCAATCGATAAGCCCTGACAACGCCTAAACAACGCCAAGTCCCCTAGCGAACATCTCCGCGCCTCATCGGGCTACCATCTACCATTTTCTTTTCGACTTTTGCACAACACAATCACCAACCAAACACTTCCCACCCCAAAAAAAGGCCCCAATCAACACAAAGCGTCATGGCAGACCCTTCCGCCGACCTGGTGGCCTACGCCAAGGAGGCCGCCGCGACGACGGACCTCTTCGCCGTCCTCGGCGTGGACGCGACGTCGACCAACGAAGAGATCCACCGCGCCTGGCGCCGCACCGGACTAAAGTACCACCCCGACAAGGCCGGGGACGCCTACGACCCGGAGAAGTACGAGGGTATAACGCGCGCGCGCGATGTGCTCGTCGACCCGGCCGCGCGCGAGGCCTACGACCGCGCGCGCTCCGCGGTCCTCGAGACGGCGCGGCGCAGGGACGAGATGTCGGCTGGCAGGCGGCGCATGGTCGAGGAGCTCGAGGCGGCCGAGAGGGCGGCCAAGCGGCAGAGGGAGGGAGACGATCAGCAGCAGCAGCAGCAACAACAGTCTGAAAAGTTGTCGGCGGAGGAGGCGCGCCAGAGGCAGGAGGCCATGCGCGCTTGGGAGGACGTCAAGAGGAGGAGGGCCGAGGCTGAGGACCGCGAGAGGCTGGCCGCCACGGAGAGGGAGATGAGGAGCCGGGCCGAGGACGCGGAGCGCGACGCGCGCGAGGCGGCCATCGAGCTGAAGCTAAGGGAGAATGCCGAGAGGAAGGCGGCCAAGGCGCGGCGCAAGGCCGAGAAGGAGGGCGCGCCGTTGCCGGAGCAGCAGCAGCAGCAGCAGCCTGCCGGGCCCCTGCCGGCCGGGGAGCAGCGAGTGCCCGACGACGTTCTAGCGGCGGTTCGGCGGACCGTCGCAGCCGCCACCGAGACCGCGGCGCTGGCGAGGGATTCTGGGTCGCCGGCGTTGGAGGAGAGCCTTGCCTCGTCGATCCAGAGGACTAGGGACTCGGCAAATTCGGCAAATTCGTTGGTGGCGGCCATCGGGAAAGGGCAGGGACCCGCGCACGCAGAAAGTACCGCGGCGCACAGCCCTTGGCCGACAATAAAAGCCAGGGCGGCCGCCTACCAAACCTGGCGGGATGCCACGGCCGCATTTTTGAGTGCGCATGCGGCGGGACAGGGCGCGCCGTTCTCGCGGGAAGACGTGCTGGCAGCTGCAGAAAAGACACTGCAGTCGGCTCAAAAGACGGAGGAGTGGCTGAAGGAGGCATTGGACGGGGGGCACACAAAAGCATGATACCACAAGATTTTATATGATACCCACGGCACGAGAGCCGACTAGATTTTTGAAAATTTGTACACTTTGGCTCGTGACATTTATGTCGCGCTGCCTTGAATTACATTTTACATGGCCCACATCATTCTTTGTTCTTGACAAGTATTTTCTTTTTTGTACAATATTAGTGGCCGGCAGATTGAGCAGCGAGACCATCCCTAAGCCACTGAGGCACAAACGCCTTGATCTTGAGCGACGGTCCGTCACCGTCGCCACCCTCGGGCATCAGGACAAACTCGTGACCGCCGGCGTCCGGTGCCGCAGCAGGCTCGCCGGGCATGGTAATGTCCGTCATGGACTCGAGCCTGCACAGCGCCAAGCCGACGTTGCCGACGCCCGACAGCCACTTGCCCGTGCCGCGGCCCTTCTTTGCCGGACGCACGATGGTCGTCTCAGGCGCCACGGCCTCGGCGGCCACGGAGCTACCCCGCTGCTGCTGCGGCGCGTACTCGAGATGGCGGGGGGCGTCTTCCCCTTGGCCATAGAGGACGCACGGCAGGATGCGCTTGCGCACGACGCCGCGGTGACGCGTGCGTATCGTCAGCTCCTGCCCGACGTAGCAGCCCTTGCGGAAGTCGACGGCGCCGTTGAGGTCCATGTTGCTCTCGGCGGGGAGGGCGTGCTCGCGGACGATCTCCGCCTGGCCCTCGGCCACTCCCTGCAGGTACCGGCGGACGCGGTAACTCGTCTCTGGGGTCTGGTCGAGGTCCAGCTGCGGCTGGGGTTGTGCCCCGTTGGTGAGGATGCGGTGGCCCATGTGCGGCGACCGGGGATCACGTGCCCAGCCCATTGTGCCGGCTGCTGCTACTGCTGCTGCTGGCAATCCCAGGTCAGCAACCGAAGCGTCATCCCAGGCCTGCCACACGGCCGCCTCGTCCACGTCCAGCAGCCGCACGTCGAACTTGGCCCGGAGCTTGTACCGCTTGATGTGGCGCGCCAGGCGCTCGGCCTCGGCGGCGTCGACCTCGACGAGGAAGCTGTCGCCGCCCCCGCCTCCGTCGCTGTGTTGCGGGTATATGAAGACGTCGTGCAGTATGCGCCCCTGCGCGTTAAGGAAAGCCGTGTAGAAGCCCTCCCGGGCGCGGTTCAGGATGTTGGCCGTCACGACGCCCTGCAGGTACTTGGCGGCGTCGGGCCCGGCGACGGATATCAGGCGGCGCGACCCGAGGGCGGCGAAGCCCGCAGCCGGCGGCGGCGGTGGCGGCGTTGATTGGTGCTGTAGTTGTGACTGGTCGGACTGGCGGGACGGCGTCGCGCTGAAGGACCGGCGCGATGAGAGGCAGCCTGTGCAGACGAAGCCCGTGGGCGGGCGCCACGCCGCCTGCCTCAGCATGCGGCACGTCGCGGTTCTGGAGGTGGCATGCATCTTCGATGCTGGCCGGGCTCTGGTCTCTAGGCTTGAAAGTACCTCGCCCAGGGTTTGGGTTCAGCGCTTGAAGGGGGAAGGGGGAGGGG
>JARHUK010000014.1:0-16251 GCA_031001725.1 Pseudopyricularia javanii
ACACATTACATTGCCATGTTGCAGGGTGGGTAGCTGGGGATCCCCACGCACGGTGTGGGTCCCCTACAGGCTGACGACCGAGAAAAAAACACGACAGGAAGAGGCCAACGTGCGGCAATACTGTCTTTCATGCATCTCCCAGGTCAATGCCGACCTTTCAACAGGAAAGCAATCCCGGCTATGGAACGGTTTGAGTGCTGTCATCTGGATTTGTCTGCAAGTCGTCTGAACTGTTGTGCTTTTGTAAAGTAAAAAAAAAACGCAGAGACGGACGGGAAAGTCCCCGTCTGTGTGTTGAGTGGTATGTGCATATACTTCTTTATTGCCTGCGTTACTGCGCAGCGACCACACTCAACAGCCTACCCGTGGCACACGCCAGAACAAAGCGGTGCAACAGACCTCACACCGAGTACACGATGGTTTTCTATGTGCGGCCAACTTGCAGAGTAGGAGTACAAACAATTACGTACAGTATAGTCTCATAATGGGCACTTCAATCCCTAATTGCATCCTGCGGTTCCGCATTGCCAGTCAATAACAAACTGTAGTCCACGCCCCACAATTGGCTTCCATGCAAGGCCAGGCCGGCCACTGCCACGGAAAATTGGACTGGTGCAGGTGCAAAACACACCCAAGCCACGCCCCCTTGTTCGTATTGTTAGCACCCAGTGCAAGTGGAGGAGGGACACGCCCTGTCCTGTCCGTCCCCAACTGCCCGGCCACCTCAGCCCAAAGCCCAGTCCGGTCAGTCCCAGGACGGGTGATGTGATCTCCTTTTTTTTATTTTCTCTTTCGTTTGGAGGCTTGACTTTACCGGGCTGCTACTCGCAACAATTGAGCTTGATCCGCCGTGGCTCACTTTCCTTCGTTGGCACTCTTCTTCCTCGTTGCCCCAATCACTCGTTTTATTCTATACACTTCGTTAGATCTCAGCCCTCGTTTCCCGGCCTCGATTTCGTCGCCGTTGGTACCAGACCACTGCCATAATTAGTAATACCGGCAGCCTGTCTTTTTTCTTCGTCTTGGCCGTGCTACACGAGCACTGCAGCCCGGGACTTTCTTAGAGACACTGGTGATTCAGATAGCAAGCCCTGTTGCCGGGTCAAGGCACATCTTCACGTTTTGCCATTCCGAAACTTGACATTGGCACCTTGACGGATTACGTCTTGGCCGACGACCTCACCGGTGAACGAAACCCTCAGCAGCCGCCAACAGAACCGAACCCTTTTTCCTGAATCACGAACAACGGATCCGTCCTCACGGCACATTGCCGCTCGAACGGAGTCTGTCTTCTCTCGAGATGGCTCAAAACATCCCGCCCGCCGGCGGCAACGGCGGTGCGCACACCCAGCCCTCTCTACCGGCGCTGCCCGCCCACCTCCAGTCCGACACGCACCTCACAGGACATCTTGCCAGTCGTTTCCACGTCAGCCTGCCAACCGCGAGGCTCTCGTCTCACGCCTTCATCTCCATCAACACCTACACCTCCCCGAGCAAGGGACATGATGGCGGCAAGGCCGGGAGTGCTCAGGCCGAGGCCGAAGATATGGCCGACAGGGCTTTCCTGCGTCTAGGCCACCGTTCAGAGAACCAGGCCATCCTCTTCTTGTACGTGTGAACTTGGATTTGGTGTATATACTGTCGCAATGTTTGCCGTACTGACTTTCTTGACATCCTAGGGGTGAATCTGGCTCTGGAAAGACCACCATCAGGTCGCACCTCCTGACTGCCCTCCTCAACAAGACCTCGACTCCTCTCTCCACCAAGGTCTCTCTCGCCGCCTACGTCTTCGACACCCTCACTACCACCAAGACCGCCACGACCCCGACGGCCTCCAAAGCTGGTCTCTTCTACGAGCTCCAATATGACACTGCTTCAACAACCAATCCCCTCCTGATCGGTGGAAAGCTCCTGGATCATCGTTTGGAGAGGAGCAGGATCACGGACGTGCCTCCAGGGGAGCGTAACTTTCACGTCCTGTACTACATCCTCTCGGGCACGAGCGCCGCTGAAAAGACGCATCTGGGCTTCGATGAGCCCAATGCCGGCGCAGGCAGCAAGAGGTGGAGGTACCTGGGACACCCAACCCAGCTCAAGGTCGGCATCAACGACGCCGAGGGATTCCAGCTATTCAAGACTGCCCTGCGCAAGCTCGAGTTCCCGCGCAGCGAGATTGCCGAGATCTGCCAGGTCCTCGCTAGCATCCTTCACATCGGACAGCTTGAATTCGAGTCGTCGGAAAACACAACAGTCGCTGGCGATGACAGCGGTGGCTTCTCACATGAGGGTGGTCAAGTTACCACCGTCGCAAAGAACAAGGATGTTCTCGCCATCATCGCCGCCTTCTTGGGCGTTGGTGCCACCGAGCTCCAGACCACACTCGGCTACAAGACCAAGATCATCCACAAGGAGAGGGTCACCGTCATGCTCGACCCTGCAGGCGCCCGGGCAAATGCCAATGAACTCGCCCGCACCCTGTATTCACTCCTTGTGGCGTATGTGATCGAGAGCATCAACCAGAGGATCTGCGCTTCCGAGGATACAATTTCCAACACCGTCTCTATCATCGACTTTCCTGGTTTCTCCCAGCAGAGCTCAACGGGCTCAGCACTGGATCTTCTCCTCAACAACGCTGCTGCCGAGGCCATGTACAACCTGACGCTGCAAAACTTCTTCGACCGCAAGGCGGACCTGCTTGAGACTGAGGAAGTTACCGTGGCACCCACCAGCTATTTCGATAACTCAGATGCTGTCAAGGGCCTGTTAAAATCTGGCAACGGTCTTCTCAGCATTTTGGACGACCAGACCAAGCGTCACCGTACCGACATGCAGCTCCTCGAGAGTTTGCGGAAGCGCTTCGAGGGCAAGAACCCTGCCATTGGCGTCAGCGCAGCTACTGCAAAGCTTCCCGGAAGCAACTTCTTGTCCGAGAACACGGCTGCTTCCTTCACTGTCCGTCACTTTGCAGGTGAGGTCGAGTACTCGATCAAGGGTCTGGTTGAGGAGAACGGCGAGGTCATCTCTGGTGACTTGTTGAATCTGGTGAACTCCACCAAGAGCGACTTCATCGCCCGCCTTTTCGGCCAGGAGGCTCTCAACACTGTTACCCACCCGCAGGAGAGGACTACCGTCATGCAGGCTTCCGTTAGTTCCAAGCCGATGCGCGCCCCGAGCGTGATGTCACGCAAGGTTAGGCCAGGCACGGCTCGTACCGCTCGCGCACGCAAAGAGTCGCTCAACATGGGCCAGGGCGGCCTTGACGACATCGCTAGTGAGGCCGGGGATTCTCGGCGACCGGTCACCAAATCTTCGGAAGAAGGTGCAAGTGGTCAGTTCCTTCACTCGCTTGACAACGTCACAAAGTCCATCAATGCACAGAACACAAACACCTACTTTGTCTTCTGTCTCAAGCCAAACGACCGGCGCATCGCAAACCAGTTCGACAGCAAATGTGTCCGTACGCAGATGCAGACTTTTGGCATTGCCGAGATCAGCCAACGCATCAGATCTGCCGACTTTAGCGTTTTCTTGCCCTTTGGCGAGTTCCTAGGGCTGGCTGATATTGACACCATGCTTGTCGGCAGTGAAAGGGAGAAGGTTGAGTCTGTTGTGGACGAAAAGCGCTGGCCCTCAAACGAGATCCAAATTGGTTCCACCGGTGTATTCCTCAGCGAGCGATGCTGGATGGAGATTGCTCAACTCGGCGACATGGTTTCTGGCCGCTTCGGCGTTCCAGAGTCGGAGGGTGGTACCCCCATGGGTAACCTACCTTACGGCGCCTCCAAGGAGCGCCTCATCGCCAGTGGAAACTCGCCGTACAATGACAAGTCCAAGTCTGGCTATTTCGGCAGCAACGACATTGATGGCAGGTCGGATGCTGGAGTGTCTGCCTTTGGAGCCGGCGACATGTTCAAGAACCTCGACACTCGTGAGCAGATGGCTGAGCGTGGCAACGAAAAGTCGATGGTGGAGGTTGAGGAGTTCAAAGACAGTCCTAGCCGCAAGCGCTGGGTTGCCATCACCTGGATGCTCACCTTCTGGGTCCCCGAGTTCTTGATCCAGTGGCTCGGCAAGATGCCCCGCAAGGACGTGCGCCTGGCTTGGAGAGAGAAACTGGCCATCAACCTCATCATCTGGTTCAGTTGTCTTTTCGCTGCTTTCTTCCTCGTTGTCTTCCCCATGCTGATTTGCCCCACTCAATACGTCTTCACCGACGAAGAGCTCTCATCATACAATGGAAAGGATGGGAATCCTTCGTATGCAGCCATCCGAGGACAGGTCTTCGACATTGGGTCCTTCATCCCTAGACATCCTCTTCCCTATCTGCCCTCAAAACTGTTCACGCAGTATGCCGGCACGGACATCACTGGTCTCTTCCCAGTTCAGGTATCAGCTCTTTGCCAGGGCACGACTGGATCTGTCAGCGATGCCGTGCTCCTGGACTACAGAACCACAAACCTCACCGACTCCCCCAATGTCTTCAGCACCCAGGACCTGAACTCGCGCTACCACGATTTCCGCTACTTCACCAACGACACCCGGCCAGACTGGTTTGCGCAGATGATGATCACCATGAGAGGCACTTACAAGAAGGGCAACATCGGGTACCCAGCGCATATCGTGAAGAAGATGGCAGAGGCCAAGAGTGCAGTTGCGATACTCAATGGTCGGGTTTACGACTTCACCAAATACAACGCAGGAGGCCGCGACTTCAAAGTCAAGTACAACGAAGAGCCCCCAACCGACCAGTCTCTGAGCAATTTCATGGACGGCGGGGTGGTTTCACTCTTTACATCCCGCAGTGGCGAGGACATCACCCCCCTTTGGGAAGCCCTCGACATGACTACAGAACTCAGAAACTCGATGCAACTCTGTCTCGACAACCTGTTCTATATTGGCGACGTCGACACGCGTAACTCACCGCGGTGCAACTTTGCCACGTACTTCATCCTGGCTGTCACGATTGTTCTCTGCTCCATCATCGCTTTCAAGTTCCTTGCTGCGCTGCAATTCGGCACCAAGAACATGCCTGAGAACCTGGACAAGTTCATCATGTGCCAGATCCCGGCGTACACTGAAGATGAGGAGTCGCTGCGACGTGCCATCGACTCCGCGGCTCGCATGCGTTATGATGACAAACGCAAACTGCTCATTGTTGTTTGTGACGGTATGATTATTGGTCAGGGCAACGACAGACCCACGCCACGCATCGTCCTCGACATTCTCGGCGTCTCAGAAACCGTCGACCCCGAGCCGCTCAGCTTCGAATCACTCGGCGAAGGTCTCAAGCAGCACAACATGGGCAAGGTATACTCAGGCCTTTACGAGGTTCAGGGCCACATTGTTCCCTTCATGGTTGTCGTCAAGGTTGGAAAGCCCTCCGAGGTTTCGCGTCCAGGCAACCGTGGCAAGCGTGACTCTCAGATGGTTATCATGCGCTTCCTCAACCGCGTCCACTACAACCTGGCCATGAGCCCCTTGGAGCTCGAGATGTACCACCAGATCCGCAACATTATTGGCGTCAACCCGACTTTCTACGAGTACATGCTTCAAATCGATGCAGACACGGTTGTTGCCAACGATTCGGCCACCCGCTTTGTGTCGGCCTTCCTGGATGACACCCGCCTCATTGCCTGCTGTGGAGAGACGTCCATTGCCAACGCCAAGTCCTCATTCATCACTATGATCCAGGTTTACGAGTACTACATTTCGCACAACTTGTCCAAGGCCTTCGAATCGCTGTTTGGCTCCGTCACGTGTTTGCCCGGTTGTTTCTCCATGTACCGTATCCGCGCGGCGGAGAGTGGCAAGCCGCTCTTTGTCTCCCGCGAGGTCGTCGATGCATACGCTACCATCCGTGTGGACACACTGCACATGAAGAACCTGCTGCACCTGGGTGAGGATCGGTACCTGACGACGCTCCTGCTCAAGTACCACAACAAGTACAAGACCAAGTACATCTACCGGGCACATGCGTGGACAATCGCCCCCGACTCGTGGAAGGTGTTCCTCTCGCAACGTCGTCGCTGGATCAACTCAACGGTGCACAACCTTATCGAGCTTATGCCCATGGGTCAGCTTTGCGGTTTCTGCTGCTTTTCCATGCGTTTTGTTGTCTTCATCGACCTGCTCTCGACGATTATCCAGCCGGTGACCATCGCATACATTGTTTACCTCATTGTCCGCATGGTTTTGTTCCCTGATATCGTGCCCGTTCTGGCGTTCGTCCTTCTCGCCGCTGTGTACGGTCTTCAAGCCATCATTTTTATCCTGCGCCGCAAGTGGGAGATGATTGCTTGGATGATTCTGTACATTATCGCTATGCCGATTTTCTCGTTCGGTCTCCCGCTCTACGCCTTCTGGCACATGGACGACTTCTCGTGGGGTAACACCCGTGTCGTCACTGGAGAGAAGGGCAAGAAGATCGTGGTCACGGACGAGGGCAAGTTCGACCCCTCGTCAATCCCTCGCAAGAAGTGGGAGGAGTATCAGGCCGAGCTTTGGGACGCTCAGACCTCCAAGGACGACACGCGCTCCGAGGTTTCTGGCTTCTCATACGCCACCAAGGCTCCGGTCGCGGTCTCCGAGTACGGTTTCCCTGCTGGCGCCTACGGTCAATACCCGCCCAGCCGCCCAGGAAGCACCACTGGAGCGCCGCCGATGCCCAACATGCCCTACTCGGCAAGCCGCATGTCTCTGGCCCAGTCCGAGATGCTCATGGCGGGTAACAGGCAAAGCCAGTTCGGTGGGTCTCAGTTCAACCTGCCTCACTCTGGCAGCGAGATGGAGCTTACGAACCTGGCGGGTCTGCCAACGGACGACGTCCTGCTTGCCGAGATCCGGGAGATCCTGAGGACGGCGGATTTGATGACGGTGACCAAGAAGGGCATCAAGCAAGAGCTCGAGAGGAGATTTGGAGTGAACCTAGATGCCAGGAGGGCGTACATCAACAGCGGTAAGTCACCATATACCATAAAGCAACATTTGCTTGTAATCCTTTTGCGGAACTTTTGTACTGACTTAAGCATTCGAACCACAGCAACCGAAGCACTCCTGTCAGGCCAGCTGTAGAGGAGCTGTTCTGGACATCGAGGCACAGGCTGTCGCGAGACCGCATCATTCGCTTCTTGGATAAACGCTAGCAGCATGACGCTCTTTGCTCACTTTTCGAACAAGCCTTGCTGTCCCCTCCATCGAAGAATGCTTATGAGACAGATCAACTATTTTTGCAGGCTGTACATCTGGTAATAATTTGGCTTTTTTTGTTTTTTTGTCTTCACTTGTTTGATCAAGCAGCAAATATGTTTTTTTTTCTTGGAAAAGAGTGTGTGAGAAAGCTGAGACGGGGTCGGGGCCTGACTTAACCCCTGACAGAGGCAAAAAATGATATAGAAATGATATAATCTCAGTGCAAGCTCGACATTCTGGATAATTTGCTGTTTCTGTTTCTTGTGACGTGTTTTTTTGGAATATGAAAATGTTGATATGATGGGGTCCCATCGAGACAAGGAGCACTATATTTCGATCATGCGTCAGGACTTGGCAGACGTTTATTATACGAGGCGTTCCTCTCAAGCGGGAGGACCGCCGGCCGCAAACCACAGCTCATCGTGTCAAGAGGCTTGGCTCGATATGTGGCATATGTCTGTCCATTGGATGGATGTTCTTTGTTGTGCGCATTAAGGGGGGCCGGCGGGGGCTTATCGGGGAAGCAACTGGCGGGCACGCCCGGCAAGCAATTGCTGGGTTTGGAAGCTGCCTGACACAGACGCAATCAGCGCAGGCGATGGCAAAGTCTCGGCGCGCGGCAGAGACTCCCTCATTAGGGGGCGGATGGCCGACAAATCTGCCAGTGGAATGGTCGACGGGTCGTCTTGGCGCTGGCCGGGGGGCTCAGGCACATTCCGCTTTAGGAAGCTGGCTTCCTTGTGGTTGTGGGGGTGCTCGCAGATGAGAAAGAGAAAGACATGCAATGCCGACCAAGCTTTTGATGTGTGATAGGTGTTGTATATGTATATAAAGAAAGAAGCTCTTCTTGATCGATCTGGACTTGGCTTCTTGCTCTGCCGGTCACCCCCTCCCTCCACTCGCTCACTCGCTCCTTGACGTTCTCTCGCCTTTGTTGGTCGACCTGAGAAAAAAGTGCATCTCCTGTCCTCTTTGAGCAACTCTTTTTTACCAAATTTTATTTTCATCTTGTCTCTTTTGGTAACCTTTTTTTTGTTCACACCCGTGACAAAAAAAAGATGCAGCTCACCCGCTCCCTCGTCCTCCTCGCCTCGTCGGGCCTGCTGGCCTCGGCCGCGCCCGCCGCCGAGGTCCCCGTCGGTACGGCCTCGGAGCTGCGCCTGATCAAGACGTCGCCCACGGACCCGGGCACCTGGGTGACCGAGGAGGAGAAGGACGCCCTGGCTGTCAAGCGCATCGGGTTCCACGACATCACGGGCCTGAGCGCCGAGGAGCTGGCGGTTCTGTCGACGCCCGAGTCGGACGAGTCCAAGCTCGAGGCCCGCCAGGCCGTCACTTACCCGACCACGCTCGCCAACCAGGCCGAGGCCGTCAGGCTTAGCAACCAGGCCACCACGACCAACCCGCAGAGTTGGCTCAACACCCTGGCCGCGTGAGTTTTTATATTGGTGGAGGATAGGTCTTGTCGTCTGCCCTTGTTGCACATCTGCTGACACAGTCCCCAGCTACCAAACCCGCCACTACCGCACTACCACCGGTACTCAGTCTGGCACCTGGCTGAGGTCGCAGCTCGCCGCCATTGTTGGATCCAAGGGCACCGTCACGACGGTTAGCCACTCGTTCAACCAGCCCTCCATCACTGTCCGCATCCCGGGCCAGACCTCTAACCTGGGTATGTTTGATATTACCATCTGTGCAAAATTGTGACGAGTCTTCCAGTTTTCTAACACACAATACCAAAAAAAAATAGTCATCGCCGGCGCTCACTACGACTCCACGGGCGGCTCGCAGACCGCCCGCTCCCCGGGCGCCGAGGACGACGGCTCCGGCGTCATCGTCATCATGGAGGCCCTCCGCGTCCTGGCCGCCAACTCGTTCGCGCCCAAGAACACGCTCGAGTTCCACTTCTACGGCGGCGAGGAGGGCGGCCTGCTCGGCTCGCGCGACGTCTTTGCCAGCTACCGCAGCAGCGGCCGGCGCGTCCTGGCCTTCCTGAACCAGGACATGGCCGGCTACGCGCCCTCGGGCCGCCTGACCGTCTACACGGACTACGTCGACACGAGCCTGACGGCCTACGTGCGCCGCATCGCGCAGGCCTCGGCCGGCGTCGCCCCGCTCAGCTCGAGCTGCGGGTACGGGTGCTCCGACCACGCCAGCGCCAGGTCCAACGGCTTCCCGGCTGCTTACATTGGTGATGAGCCGATGGAGACCTCGGCTACATTCATCCACTCTTCCGCAGACGTGAGTTTTATTTCTCGTCTCCTCCTCAGTTTGGCGTCGGCATGTCGTGTAGTAGTGGTGAAAGCAAAAAGTATGCTGACCAATGTTTTTCTTATTCTTTCTCAGTCCGTCGACAAGATCCAGTGGCCCACCATCCTGCGCCACACCAAGTTCGTCATCAACTACTTCGTCGAGGCCTCGTACCTGTAAAGGGTGCGGTTTGTTCTGAAGCGTCGAGGTGGGGGAGTCGTGGGATTCTAGGTGCAAGCCTTAGAACCTCTTGTAGGCTACCTGAATCCATGGGCACACATGTACATAGAAAATTCCAATATAAAATCTGCCCAAACTGTTGCTCATAAATGTAGGAGCATTTAAAGTGACACGTGAGATGAGAAACGCAACGCGGTTTTGTTGATCCAGAGACGGGTACTAAGAGAGTGAGATGAACTGCATTTTGGGGGTGAAAAGTCAGTATTCTTATTTTGCCGTTCTGCGTGGCATTTTTTGTTCAAAATGGATGGCCTGGGACACCCAAGGTGTTTGCATATATCGATGGAGATGAGATGACTATAGGGATGAATGAGCGTCCTCGAGGAGCAATCATGGATGCCCGCAGAGTGCTGGTGGACGAACACCTCGCATTGACCGGGTTTAAAATTTTATCAATCGAGCCTTTGCACGTATCGGGCTTCAATTTGGTGAATGGGCATTGAGCAGAACTCTCCAAGATAAGTAGAAGAAAGAGTGGTTGAAAACAGAAGAATCTCGAGATATCGTTCACTGCACGTGACAATAGTGGCGGACCAGAGCCAGGGACCCACTCTGCACCTCGCCGCATCCTTGCCGTGCCGACGTTCAATCAATTTACCAACTGGGCCGAGTCGCACGCATCGTCACCAACCGCAAAGCGCGTCGAATCGCCCTTATTTATCCGGTGTCGGGACATCCTCGCATAGCACAACAAAAAAAAAAGACCCCAAACACTTCAATCCGAAATCAGACAAGATGGCGACCAACCAACCCCCAGATAACGTGGCCTCGGAGCAGGCGCCGCCCGCCGCATCGCAACCGACCGCTGAGCAGTCGCAGGAGCAGCCGCAGACCGAGGAGGAGGAGACGGCGGCGCCTCTGCCGGAGCCCAAGGTGGCCACGCGCAAGGACATACCGCTCAAGGACTTCCTGGCCAAGATGGACGATTACGCGCCGATTGTAAGGCTCCTTTTTTTATGTTTGGTTGTTAAAACTCAGTAATGGGGCAATCCTAACACCAGAGCCCACATCTCTTAGATCCCCGACGCCGTCACAAACTACTACATGACGCGCGCCGGCCTCCCCCCACCCCCGCAGACGGACCAGCGCCTGGCCCGGCTCCTGGCGCTCGCCACGCAAAAGTTCGTCGCCGACATCGCCGCCGACGCCTACCAGTACAGCCGCATCCGCGCCTCCAACTCGTCCGCTAGCAACAACCCGATGGGCCACCTCGGCGCGGCCGCCGGCTTCCCCGTGCCAGGGCAGCCGGGCGGCGTCCCGGGCGGCGCTGTAGGTGGCGCCGGCGGAGCGGGAGGAGGCGGCGGCGCAGGCGGTGGCGGGGCGGGCGGAGGCAAGGACACCGGTCGCGGCCCGCCGCTCGGTGTGCAGAGGCCCGGGTTCGGCGGTGGAGGGCAGGGCGGCGGGCAGAACAGGACCGTGCTCACGATGGAGGACCTGGGTATGGCTGTTGGCGAGTACGGGGTCAACGTCAAGAGGAGCGAGTTTTACAGGTGATTTTTGGGAGGAAAGCGGGGAAGTGGGTGAGAGAGAGAGGCGTTTCTTTCTGTCCTTGCACACTTTGCACATGAGGCGTTTTTGGTGTTAAGGGTATTTGAGGTTCTTTGGCGTTTTGTTTTTTGGAGCTGCAGATATCAACATGCATATCTTTCTCACTGGCGGGGCTCCAAGTGGCTGTATTTCGTCCCTGTCAGCTTGGATCTTGGTGTGAGTGATAGAGAGACAGCGGGTATCATCATTCCTTTTTGTTTTCCTGCTTGATCCCATGTCTACAGATATACAGTAAAAGTACAACATATGTCCTCCCAACGCAAGAATTCTATACGGAATGGCTCCCACGTCGCCGCCGCAGGTCATCACATCGTCAGTCTGCCCCCTCCTATACGAGCGCTCCCACGCCTTATTTCTTGTTCCAGATAAACGGCTTCCGCGTCCTGGTGGTTTAAAAGAAAGTCCAACATCGTTAGTCCCTGATACTATCCACAAACCTTGGGTTGGTTGGTTGGTGGGCTGGCGGGCGGAGGGGAAAAGGGGGCTGCTCACGGCGAAAACTCCCCAAGCTTGTGGCCGACCATCTCCTCCGTTATCGTCACCTCGTGGTACACCTTGCCGTTGTAGACCTGGAACTTGAGCCCGACAAAGTTGGGCAGGATGGTGGCCGCGCGGGCCTGCGTCCGGATCGGCCTCGGGGCGACGCCGGGTTCGAGTTTTGGGATGGGCAGGCTGTGTTGTGGGGGGTGCACGTCGAGTTTCTCGTCAGCAAAATCGTTGTTGTCGCAGAAGGCGGTATGTATCTCTTCGCTTCGGCGAGGACGGTCAGGGCTGGGGATGTCTGGCTCTTACGGGACAATGTGCGGGCCTGTAGACGGAGGAGAATTTGCTTTCGTTAGCGCTGCCAATTGGGGCTTGGAAAAATTAACCCCCTATAACATGAACTTGATTGGGCTTACCCTTCCACACCGATCGCTTGAGTAGACACCTGGTGGGCTGCATGTCGTCGACTGCTTGCTGCTGCGTATCGCTTTTGAAGGGATCTCTCCGTCGTCCGGGTTCAGGGCTGGGTTGGCCGCCGGCCGAAATTATTCGGACCCTCCACTGGCACGCGTCAAAGTCACTGCGGGACCTTGTAAGGCGCATTCACGTGACGAGTTGCAACTTCTCTGCCGTTACTGGATCAACGGTTCGCAAACGAAACATGCTTATACTCAAGATCTTGGGAAAGGAAGCCCTATTGGTGAGTGAGTTTCCAAGTGACGTTTATTAGAGAGATGTCTTTCTCGTACTTGGTGTTGTGGTGTTGAGAATGGCCGGTGGGAGTGTGCAGGGTAAGTACTGTTCAAGTACTAGGGAGACGGCGACTATCCTTAAATATACCAGTGCAGCTCTGGCATCCCACTGAAGCCTCCAGCTACCTCGGGCCAGTGGAACCGCACTGAAGGTCCCACCCCCCGAACCACCCGAACCACGCTAAAGGCGACCGACCCTCAGCAGCTCCAGCGCTGTTTTTCCAAACACCAAAAAAACCTCCTGCATCTTTGCCAAACACACCTAAACACATAGCCGCCACATGTCAGCCCTGCCAAACGAGTCGAGCCCTCTCATAATCCCGGGACCCGAGCAGGACAAGGAACCATCCGCCGACGAGATGAGCGCCCTCACCTACTGGCGCGTCGGAGCGGCCTACGGCGCCACCGCCGTCGCGATGGGAGCCTTTGGCGCCCACGGGCTCAGGAACCGCGTCACGGACCCGCAAAAGATTGCTAGCTGGGCCACGGCCGCTCACTACCAGGTAAGGGTGCTGATTTTTTGTCCATGGGAAAGTGGTTTCGAAAGGTGCATCACCACGCACATGCCCCTATGCCGTTTCTGCTGACACATATACCTTCCCCCCCTCTCCCTCAACAAAAAAAAGCTCGTCCATTCCGGCGCTGTCATGCTCGCCGCGAGCGTGGGCTCGGGGAACCCCGTCGCCGCCGGCCTCTTCACTGCCGGCATGACCATGTTCTCCGGCAGCATATACGCCCTGATACTCGACCCGGAGCGGTTCAAGGTCCTCGGCCCCGTCACGCCCATCGGAGGGATCTGCCTCATAGCGGGCTGGGTTGCCCTGGGCCTGAGGCGTGGGACTATTCCTCGTCTGAGATGAGTGGTTATTGACAAAATAAAAAGATGAACACTCTCCTCAGTCACTTCATATGTTAGTCAACCAAGAAAATATAAACATGATATAAACACCAACACCATTTATGGACGGACCACTATAAGATTGAAATCAATATATTACGTTGTTGCACATGCGGCTTTGCTTTCTCCGTAGGATGATGGGTATCTATTGCTAGCAACAACTGCGCAGACGTTACACCTCATAACATTACACATGCTCATGTTCGTCAGTCACATAATTTAGACAAGAAATTGTTACTCGGCCTTGGCTTCCTCCTTCTTCTCGCTCAGCTCCTTGACCTTGGCCTCGAGCTCTGTCGTCCTCGACTCGGCTGCCGTGGCCTTGGTCTCCCACTCCTCGGCCTTGGTGCCCAGCTCCTTGGACTCCTTCTCGGCCTCGGCCAGGCGGGCGCTCAGCGTCTTGGTCTCCTCCTCGACCGCCTTGAGCTTGGCCGCGGTCTCCTCGCCAATCTTGACGGCGGCCTGCGACTCGGTAAGGAGGCCCTCAAGCTTGGTGGCCTTGGCCTCCGACGCCTCCGCAGCCGCCTTGGCGTCCTTGGCGGCGGCAGCCTCCGTCTCGACCTGCTTCTTGGTCTCGGCGTGGGCCGTCTTCTCGGCCTCAAGAGCCTTGGCGGCTGCGGCCGACGAGTCCTGCTCGGACTTGACGGCCTTCTGGGCCTCGGCCAGGGCTGCCTTGTCGGCAGCAGCAGCCTTGGTGGTCTCGGCGTGGGCGGCCTTCTCGGCCTCAAGGGCCTTCTTCTCCGTCTCGACGGCCTTTTGAGCCTCGGCGACGGCAGCCTTTTGCGTCTCGAGAGCCTTGCTGGCATCGTCCTTGGAGGCAATCTCCGACTCCAGGCTCTTCTTGGTCTCAGCGTGTGCCTTTGACTCGGTGTCGAGGGCAGCCTTCGCGTCGGCGACAGCCTTCTTCTCGGCCTCGAGAGCAGTCGTGGCGTCGGCAAGAGCCTTCTTCTCAGCCTCGAGAGCAGTCGTGGCGTCGGCAACAGCCTTCTTCTCAGCCTCGAGTGCACTCTTAGCATCGGCAGCGGCCTTCTTCTCAGCCTCGAGAGCAGTCTTGGCCTCAGCAGCGGCCGTCTTCTCAGCCTCAAGGGCATCAGCGGATGCCTTCTTCTCGGCCTCCAGAGCAGCGGTGGCATCGGCAACAGCCTTCTTCTCAGCCTCCAGAGCAGCGGTGGCATCGGCAACAGCCTTCTTCTCAGCCTCCAAAGCACTCTTGGCATCAGCAGCGGCCTTCTCAGCCTCTGCACGCGCCGCCTTCTCGGCGTCGAGTGCCTTGGAAACCTCGGCTCCGGCCGACTTGTCGCTTTCAAGCAACGACTTGGCGCTGGCAAGGTCGGACTGCGTCTTCTCCAGGGCAGCCTGCTTCTCAGCGGCGCTGGCCTCGGCAGCCTGGAGCTTGGCGAGGAGGTCCTCGTTCTCCTTGGCCTTGGCCGCGAGCTGGGCGTTGGCGTCCTCCGCAGCCTTCTTCTGCGCCTCGACCTCCTTGGTCAGCTTGTCGGATTCGGCCTTGGCTGCCGCCAGGTCCTCCTCCAGCTTGCTGACCTTGGTCGTCAGGGTTGCTGCCTCGCTCTCAGCAGACTCAGCCTTCTTGCTCGCATCGGCCAGGTCGGTCTCCAGCTTGGTGATCTTGGCATTGAGGGCGGACGCTTGGCTCTGTGCCTCCTCGGTGCCCTTGGATGCAGCAGCCTGAGCATCGCTCTTGGCGGCGTCGAGCTCGGCCTTCAAGGCCTTGATCTCCTCCTCCGACTTGGTCTTGCTTGCGGCAGCCTCCTCGTTGGCGCGGGACAGATCAGCCTTGGCGGCCTCCAGGTCTGTCGTGAGAGCAACGATCTTGGCATCAAGCTCGGCCTTCAGGGTCTCCTTGGCGCTGTTGGTCTCGTCAAGAAGCTTTGTTTGTTCCTCGCGGAGTGTTGTGATGGTGCTCTGGGCCGAGTCGTTCTTGGACGAAATGTCGGCAACTTCGGACGTGAGCTTCTCCACCTGGGCCTTGAGCTCAGCCTTGGCCTTCTCAAGAGCATCCTGGGGGTGGCAGTTGTGTTAGCTGTCAAGTCAAGTATATCGTCCAATGTCTTTGGCTGTGACAAGTCAGGTAATCCTTGACCTACAATCTTCTCCTGGGTGTCCTTCTCGGCGTCCTCCTTGGCCTTTACGGCCTCGGCCAACTGCTGGTCGACGGCGGCCTTCTCCTTGGTGAGGCTATCGACCTTGGAGTTGACCTCATCGAGCTTCTCGGTCAGGTCCTTGACTTCGCTGTCACGCGTGCTAAGGTCCTCAGTAGCCTTCTTGAGCTCGGCCTCGAGGTCCGTCTTCTCGCCCTCCAGAGGCTTCTTGGCGCTCGCGAGCTCATCGGCCCTGTGGATCAAGGCCTTGACCTCGGTATCGCGGGTCTCCAGCTGCTTCTTCGTTGCGTCCAACTTCTCCTGGAGCTCCTTGACCTTGGCCTGGAGCTCCTTGTCGGTGGAAGGGGCGCTACTGCTGAAAAGCCAGCCCATTTTGTGTATGTGTGTATGTGTGTGTGTGTGGGAATGTGAGGGGGGAAGAGGTGGATAGGAGCGACGGTTCTCGTCCTCTTGGCTGTAGCTGGCGAGTAATGACAGCCTGTCGTGGCAGGAGGAGGATGAAGGTTAGTTTGCGAAATGCTGTGGGCATGAGCCTGTTTGTGGCGTCTGTGCACCGCGACGTGGGACGGAGATCATGTCCATCTGCGGATGCAAGGCTGACTTACTGTTTGACTACGTGCTATAACTAGCAGATGACGGGACGATGGTAGACGGAGAGGCAGAAACGATGATATGCAGGTCTGGCACCAAAGAGGGGAGACGAGCAGCTAAAAGATCAAAGTTCAAGAGACGATGACCCCGAGGTTCATGAGGAGTGGGAGCGGAGAAAAGAAAA
>JARHUK010000018.1:0-20165 GCA_031001725.1 Pseudopyricularia javanii
TTCTTTTGGGTTTTGGTTTTGGGTTTCTTCTTTTGTGACTTTGGTTCCTGTTTTTTTTTCTATCTTGCATACCCGCGTGTTTTTTTGTCGACGTGCTGTTTTCAGGCTTGGATCTTTGTTTTGTTTCCGGTTGCTCTTGTTTCGGGCAACAACGCTGTTTTTTTCTCTCTCTCTCTACGACAACAAACGTAAACAAACCACCGACTTCTTCTACGTGGTACCAGCGGATCCATCTCTCCGGCCCTGTCCACCGCTGGCTTACGACGACTCGAAATCGCCCCTGCAAACGATCGCAAACTTTCCATCATCGCAAGCATCGCCAAAGCTCGACTCTAAAGAGACTTGCTCAACGACAATCTCGACGACTCGTACTTGACCGACGGACGCCAATTGGTCGCTGCGTTTGCTGGACCAGTTCCTGCTAAGCCGAGGCATCGCATCACTATCCGGGAATCAACTCCTCCAGGAAGACGACTGCTTGCAACTTTGGCCACGGCCGGCCATCGCAGATCGTGGGATCGTGTCCCCCCTCCATTTCGGACTCTGGGCATTGTCCCTCTCGGCTTGACATGGCTGTTGCTTTCCACCGGACGTCTTGTTCTTGATCCAGCCTATCTATCCCCCGAATCTTTGGTGGACACGACAGTCGTTGGCTACGCATAGTTATCATTCGGCCGATCCATCATACCATTGATAGACACCCGGGACTTCGAGGTATTCACATCATGTTCTCAAGACAGCAACCATCCCCTTGGGGAGCAATGCTCCTCGCCGTGGCACTCCTGATGGCGAGCTCAACATCAGCTCAGTCAATACCAATGGACTACTGCGCGACAATCAACACAGGTTCAGGAGCAGGCAGTGAGTCCCCCTTCCCCCATCTCGGACATGTTTTACCCCGACCCCCTACCGCTGGCTTTCGGAATGCTGACACCCCCCTGCGTGCGTCCCTCGACAGACCACAGCGATTACCAATCAGATGGCCTTTGCCAGAGTTTTTGCAAAGCCAGCAACAGCGGCATGGCTATTGTGCAATCGTCGCTATGCTGGTGCTCAAACGTGATGCCCAGCGAAAGCGTCCAGGTCAGCATAGATAAATGCAGTGACCCGTGCCCCGGGTTCCCGAAGGACACCTGCGGAGGCGATGGTACCTTTGGTTACATGCGCATCAAGGCCAATGCCCTGACGGCCACAGCGGGAGGCTCTACAGTGAGTATATGTTTTTTTCAATATCGTGCTGCTACAGACGTTTGTGTCTGCACACTCATTTAGTTTCAATCCCCCGTCCATTCACCGCATCTTCCGCATATCCATGGAGTCAAGACGGCACGGCGCTACGAAGTCGTTGCCCTGTGGACAGCCCGGCTTAACAAACTGGATCATCTACAAATAGGACAGAGGAAATGCAGCCACTGGCTCTGCCCAGGACTCAAAACCTCCAAACACTGTGCCGCCTTCCGTCTTGACAACCACCATCATCGCCACCCCCTCGCAACCAAGCACAGACCCCGTAGGACATGCCTTTTCGATACTTTAGACCTACCACCCTTTGAAGTCTTGTTGTCTGTAGCTCAAAATACTTTTGTCAGATGCGACACTTGCTAACATGATGAAACCAGTCGACTGCACAGGAACAGCAACAAACAACACAGCCAGCAACTCAGGTCCAGACAGTAACCGCAGATGGCACAACGAGGATTGTCACAGTGGTGCCTACCGCCGATGCCGGTGCACAGACCAACGCCGCAGAGGCATCTTCTAGCCAGAAGGAGGCAGCCGGGGGTATCGGAACAGGAGCCGCAGTCGGCATCGCCGTCGGAGTGATCGCCATTTTCGTTGCCGGAGGTGTCGCAGCATTCATATTCCTGCGCCGGAAACGAACACAGGACCGAGAGGCTCAAGAGGCTGCATTAGCGGAGCACCGTGGAGGAGGCATGTCGGATGCGACGACGGGCTTCGCGACTAGGAGACCGACCAACGGGACCTGGGGCAGCGAGCACTCGAGCGGGCGCCGGAGCAGCATGCCCGATCCCCGGATGAAGTCGGCCACAGGGTTTTACGGTAACCTGGTCAACCGGAGCCACGAGAGCTTCGAGTCGATGCAGGACAATATGGACTACTCGAGACCGGTCCATCACCCGGGCAAGGTTCTCAGAGTGGCGAACCCTTCGCCGGGAGAGAATGACTGAGAGCGATTTATCTGTTTTTGAAAAGATATCCCGAATCCTCGTGCGATGCACGCTTTACATATATCTATCACCCCAAAAAATAGGACTCTTGAACACCCGATCGCATAAGACCGGGGTCAGCAGTCTACATTTCGAATTTAACGACGCACACGAACACCCTTTAGTCATGGCCACCACCACCACCACACTACCTTTACCACACCCCCCGAGCACGATCCACCACCCAAGTTCAACATAGGACGAACCTGTCGAATTGTTTCCATTGTCTCGCGCGATACGATACCAGGAACGGGCGGCTTATTGTCAGGCTGAGATTCACCTGACAAGCCGACCCGGGAGTTAATTCTCGCTCGAGGTTCCAGGATGTAGTCAGGATTTATTCGCAGTCAAGGGTACAGCATCAGGATCACCCGGATTGGATGTTTTTTTTTTAGATTGGATCAGCGCCAACACATCTATCTGCGCGCACGTACGCGGCAAGGAAGATTATGTACAGATAAGCACAGGCAAGCGAAACTTTGAAGTCGGGGCCTATATTTTTTTTCTTAGGCCAGGAGGGCTCGCCCTGGAACTCGACGAAATAAAGCACATAATATCGAGTTTGCTCTGCGGTCCTTGCTAGTTGAGCCCATTGTATTGATTGATGTATTGTTCGGTAATACGCACCGGGGAAACTTTGGTTTAAAAAAACCGACCTGCCGATACATATTACCCGTAGCAGAGTTGGGTTTGCAAGAGCTTTGGAGAGTTCAATAAGTCGGGGGACCGGGACAGCCACCGCACAGCACTTGGGTGGTGGGCGAGTGAGACGCAGATACTAGCTGGCTTGGTTGTTGAATGAGGCAAAAGTAACACGGTTATAATCATATGAGCACCTTTTTTTGGATGAAGACTAGATGATATGGAGTTATCAGGCGGTATGGATATACGAAGTAGTAGTACTAGCATATATGCGTGAGTGATTTAATTAATTACATCTTAAACTTGGTTGATCGGATGACCCTTCAGGCGTTGGTCGCGTCGTGATTTGGTTGCTTTTGGGCGTGTCTCTTCACAAGAACGGGCGCCTCTGACGACCATGCGGGTGCGGCGGGATGTCGACATCTCCAACGCCAGCAGCTGCAAGTAAAAGCTAAGCCACTGGATATTCTCAGGACTCAATTACGGGAGCACATGATTGAACTGAATATGAAACTGCTCCCGCGTAAATTGAGAGGGAAAACCGCCAATCAAGACGCGTGCGTGCCTGGTTTTTGAGAGGGGGGGTTTTCCCGGCTCCCCTTTTCCCCTCTCGCGGGAAGTGGTGGGCAGTGGCAGGGCAGGCAGGGGAGGGGGCAATCAATCACCAACCCCCTGGCATTCTTTTCAGCGGTACCCCTTATTGGCCAATCACTACCCGCCGTTGGAAGAGGATCTGGGATCCACAACCAAACCTCCCTCCTACGGCTGCAACATGCGTGCAATTACTAGTAGATCTGCAAAGAAAAGTGACCCTACCCTACCAGGGGACAGCAGGGATTTCGCCTACCAAAAAAGCATTTGCTTGGGGAGGAGCTTGATCAAAGCATTTGGAACCGCAGTTCACAACGCATGCAAGGAGGCGTTGGTTTTCTTTCATGCGCGGCCATTCAGCTTTTTGTTTTTCGGTTTTCGGTTTTTTTTCCCTTGTTGGCGATCTAGACTTTGACATTTCACTTACTGTTTATCCCCCCTTCTCATCTTTCTTTAGTACGAGGTTCGGACGGACCTGTCGCTCATTTTAATTACAGTCTTTCCTATCCCGCCTCTTCCTAGACCGCCTGGCTCCTTCCTGCTGCTATCCGTTGGTACCACCTACCTTTCATTCTCATCTTACAGGCTGGTCCCTCCTCTCCGACGAACACACATCTCGGTGGCACAGCCTTTTACCCCTTCTTTTCTTTCGCTTGTCGTCCCTTAATTTTCTTCACCCGGCATTGGGATAAAGACGAAGAGCAAACCTGCCTGGTCACGAGGACCGACAGACCAGCAAAACAAAAAAACGAACGAGCCTTGACGCAACCATAATCGGCTTGGTTTATAGCTGAGAAGCTAGACTTCTAGGTTCCCGAACAACACACCAATCCTACATACGCGCGCGCAACGCAAAAGGGTCTAAACGCGCAGAGAAGGGCGGGACTGCCAACTGATTCTTGTTTGGCGGCCTGTGGGCGGGGAAGGACACACAAGCAAGCCAACTTCGAACCAGCCCATCTTCCTTTATGAATGCGACATATCACGGACGACGAAATCTCTACTTGCCCACCTGACTCTTGCGAGAGGACCTCTGCGATATAGTTCGACTGACGGGTGGATAAGGCGTGCACTGCGTTTGCCTACATCACCCGAATCCGCAGATTCAACCACGACGGCAACCACGACGACAACCACGGGGACGACTACCCCCTCGACTGCGCCCCCGGTCGCCCATATACCCCAGAGCCATGGCGCTGTTACAGTTCAATACCACATGCAATGCCACTCTCGATGAGATGAGGAGTAAGTCGAGAATACCTGGGCCACGTGGTGCCAGGCTGTGAGAACAAAGAGCGAATACATTCTAGCCGCTCGCTCCAACAGCTACTGACCATGCTTCCCTCTCATAAAAACAGTCGGGCCCGAAGATGAGATACCCATCGTCGGCCCCTTGCGATTCCACGACCTGGCCCTCGTAATAGCCTCGGCATCAACACTAGTGGCCGTTACCATGAGCCTGTTCCTCATCTTCATGCACGCGACGCATTACACCAAGCCCCACGAGCAACGACACATCATCAGGATCCTCTTCATGGTGCCAGTGTACTCCCTGACCTCGCTGCTGTCGCTCAAGTACTACTGGCACGCCATCTACTTCACCATCATCTCCGAGTGTTACGAGGCCTTTGCCATCTCGGCCTTCTTCGCTCTCATGTGCCACTACATCGCCCCAGATCTCCACGAGCAGAAGCGGTTCTTCCGTGAGCTGACGCCCATCAAGCCGTGGGTGTGGCCGCTCGACTGGTTCCGCGCCTGTTGCTGTGGTCAGAGGGGCCCCTGGAGGACGCCGGCCAGCGGCCTAACCTGGTTCAATATCATCTGGATCGGCATCTACCACTACATCGTGGTCCGAGTTGCATGCACAATCACTGCCGTTATCACGCATTACTTCCACAAGGTGAGTTCAAACCCCGAAGTAGATAAGAAAAAAAAGCTGCTGCTGCTGCTGCTGCTGCTGGACCTTTGAGGGTAAAGTGGCAAATGCTAATGTTGGAAACAAACCCACCAGTACTGCGAGAGCAGCAACAGTCCGGTATTCGCCCACATCTGGGTCATTGCCATTGTTTTCGTAGCAGTCGGCATCGCCATGTACTGCCTCATTCAATTCTATGTCCAGCTGAAAGACGAGCTGGCCCAGCACCGGCCTTTCCTCAAGATATGCGCCATCAAGCTTGTTGTCTTCCTCTCTTTCTGGCAGTCGGCCTCGATTTCTGTGGCGACTGCGCAGCTGGAGATTGTCAAGCCCAATGAGTATATTGCCTATCCAGACCTTAAGGTCGGAATACCATCACTGCTCCTCTGCTTTGAGATGGCCCTTTTCTCCATCTTACACATCTGGGCATTCCCCTACGCGCCTTACCGCGTCAACGCCCCTACTACCTTTTACCCGGTGGCAAACCCTGCGAGTGGAGCTGCGCCCAGGGAGAACCTTCACTCGCCGCCGTCTGGCGGCTTCCTTGGCTTGGCCGCCATCTGGGATGCCTTGAACATTTGGGATTTCATCAAGGCATTCGGCAGGGGCATCAGATGGCTCTTTGTGGGCGTCAAGCAACGAGGGAGAGATGGCACATACAATGGCCACCGGCGAAAAGAAAGCAGCACCAGTAGCAGCGGGGATCTCAACCTCGGCGACATGGGAAAGAACAGGCGCGGCTTCGCCAGTACCGACCACCTCCCTATTGCGAACCAGTTTCGACGCAGCAGATTCATGTTGGGAGGTGGTAACAACGCTCTCAACACGAACGTGGCAGGCAATGCCTCGCACAGCGCCGCCGCCGCAGGAATCGATCCGACACGACTGTCACCTGTACCTCAGAGCCCGGTTAGTATCCGCAGGCCGATGACTGCTCAGGAAGACAGCGGCTTGATTGCCCACGCGGCCGAGCCTGGGAGACACCATCGGGAGCCACACTCGCCATATCACGACGATGACGCGGACGAGGACGACTACTACTCGGGTACGGCTTTTCCCTTACCGCCAACCTCACGACACGGCCAACCACGGCCACACGATGAGATGACCTATTCTGGCCCATATACACCGAATAGGAATTTCTCGCGAGGCGGTTCAGAACAACCTGCCAGCAGGGTTTTGGTTGAACGCCGGGGGACAGATTCGTAAAAGAGGACAGGAAACGAGACGAAAGAAAAGTACATCTAGATGAGAACGACGAGTTTATACCCTTCCATTTAAACACGGCCACCGACTGTTGTCATGATCTTGAACTTTATGTCACCCCTTTTCTCTTGCTCCTGGAGGACTTTGGCCTTGTATTGTTGTATTTGCCCTTTAATACTCATATACCCCCGTTATGATTTGACATAGGACGAGTTGCAGTCACCCACCGTGTTCTGCTACTATCCGGTCCAGGAATAAATGACTAATGTTTATACCGTCTCCAAGCTTTCAGTGTTTGTCATGCACCAAGGAAATGCAGCACGGCTTTTGTCTGGCTCATGGACAGACAGGCAGCCTATGACCGGTGCTCCTCGTTAAGTTTCCTGTTTGCATCGGATTCTTCGCAGTCTTTTAGTTGGTTGTCGGTTTGCGATTTGACAACGACGGCATCATTTAGTGACGAGGGGGACTTGGGCTCCAGCTTCCGGTCATTTTGTCAACGAAATTGAAGCTATGATCTAGATTAGTCTTAGTTAACACAAGGTCCCATTTTTCTCTTCTCCAGTTTGGTAGCCCTGTCTTTCCCAGCGCTCAAGTCGTTGATGTCCTCGATGTCCTCAGGGTCGAAGATGGGTTGTGTGAGATTGGGCCAGAAAGCGTTGTCATTCAGGATGAGGAAATACATCTCTCGCAAGGATGAGTGATGGCTAGCTAACATGTACAACAGCAAGGATGTTTTCCACCATGCTGGTCAGAATGCGATGGAGGGAGCTTGATGTATTTCAAATGCATTACGTTCTATTAGGGTATCTTTGAAGTTTTGTGGTTTTACAAGATGCAGAGAAAACAAAACCACAGTTTCTACATGGACGGCGCGAGGTCTCTCCTCCCGGGCCAAAACGCGGGTTGCATATTACGGAAACGAGAGGCCAACCATGGTTTTGCGTTCCCCGCGATCTCCATCTCGTGGTATCCAGCTGCGGACCGGGGAGACTTGGGGTGATTATGAATTACTTGGGGAGGGGCTGTACGTTGTGAGGACCACCCTCATCTCCTTTCTAAGATATGTATCGGGCTGGTCCCGGTGGCGGGCTTTTATTGACTTTGTTTGTTCGAGTCTTTGTTCGTTTCATCATTCTTTTTTTTTTTAATATCTCCCCGCGGTGCGACTTGGGTGAACCTTGGATTGGCCGGCTGGTTCATGGATGTGAAAAAAGGTATTATGATGGTATATGTTCCTTGAGTCCAGTGAAAGAAAGGAATTGTTCCGTGTTGTAAAAAGAAGATATGGTATGTGAAAAAAAGAGAGGATTTCGTGTAGAACTAGGTGTAGTACTTGTGATAGTCTGGGCTTCAAACTTCAGGAGCAAAGGCTTTCCCGTTGCTGCCGCAGACAAGATGACATCGTCTGTCTGGACCTGGCCTTTCGACTAGTGTTGATGTGTGACTCCGAGAAAATGAATAAAAATCAAAGCAGCATTCTGTGTTGCCGTAGCTTCCCTCCTTGACAATCCCTTGGCGGGGATCAACAACCGTGTGTGCTCCATCGATACAGCGATGGCACTTTGTCGCACCTGGCCACCGGTTTCCCACCATTCTTGGGAAGGGCCGCCGAAAATCGCCGACACGTAAAACATAAAGACAAGCGAGCAAGCCCATCACACCGGCTCAAACTCCCCAAGCAAATTGTTGCTTCCGCCTTGGTTTTGAGAGGACTCCGTACTCGTAACCAAAAGAACTCGACGACATGAGCGGTCAGGCGGGCCTAGGCATCGCATCAAATCTAAAGCCTCTAGCGCCTTTGCCGTTTGTCTCGATCGTTCGAAAGTCCTGCAGCGTCCTCGGACCGTCGTTTTCTACTGCCACGATCCTCCCTGCCACCGCCTTCCCTTCGATCGTCAGACCTGGGTGGCGGCATGCCAGGGCCTCCACCTCCACCCCCTCCACTACGTCCGCCTCTGCTGCTTCCTCCACCAGGCATCCTTTCGCCACCACCACTCGAATGGTCGCGAGGCCCGTCGCCGCGATGCCGCGACTCACGACCACCGCCGCCACCACCCCCCAGAGACTCACGGCCTCCGGCAAGGCTGGGAATAAGCTCACGGCCACCGCCGCCCGAGGAGTCCCGGGCAGATCTACTCCTCAAGGAGCCGTCGCGCTCGCCCTCGCGACCATGACTGTTGCCACCAGTCGCAGCGTTACTCGATGGCGCGCCGCTTCTCCTGTCGCGACCGCCTTCGCGATGCTCCCTTGACTCCCTATCTCCGCGGTCACCACGATCACCGCTGCGTTCTCTGCTGCTGCGGCGAGAAGGTCGACTAGACCGAGATTCTCGGGGCTCCTTTCGGCTTGACGAGCGCTCACGCCCGTGGTCGCGCCCATCTCGACTATCCCGGCCACCACCGCTGCCGTTGGGCGGATGGCCGTTGTATTCCCCACCGGATCCAGCCCTGGAAAAATCACCCTCAAAAGAAGACGGATGTGCACGATCAGTGGGGAGGTCACGAAGAATGGGGTTTGGGCGCTCATGCGTTGGTGTTGATGCGGGTGATCCACCGGTGAGGACGCGAGCATCCGACCCGGGTACACTGCGACTACCCATCCTGTTGTTGTTGTAGCTGCCCCGGCTGCTGTCATTGTAGCTCGCCCTATTTTCTTGTCCAGCTTTCTCCAAGGTTGTATTGATACTCTCCATCATTGCGCGCGGGCCTCTGTTCCTGCTGCGATCATTGACCGCGCCAGGCCCAGAGGGGACCTGATGGGTACCACGGGAGTCCATTGCAGGTGCATGCGTAGGAATGTTGGGTGGGGGAAGGTTGCTTCGTCCAGTATTGTGAGCAGGCCTGTCGGGTGTGTGAAGTGGGGGACCCATGGGCTGTCGTGAGCCTGAATTTGCTGGTGACTGTGACTGGGACTGGGACTGTGGGGGCCCTGAGCGCGAACTGATTTGACCTAAACGGCTGGGGTTGATGGGGATCGAGTTTGCGGAGACAGGCTCGTTGACGAGGCGCATCCGATCGGGGTGAACCCCTGCCGTTGGCGAGGGCGCCACCGAACTCGTCGGAGACGGAATATTGGACCCGTTGCTGTACTGGTCACGCCGGCGGGTAGAAGCCCTTCCAGATGAAGGCCCGGTTGGGGGCTGACGGTCGGGAGATGACCCGCGATGCATGTCTCCATTGGAAGCGGCACCTCTTCCCTCGGGCCATGATGGTGGAGGGCCACCTATGTCGAGAGCACTCGGGCGCGAGGATGGTTCTCTAGCGCCCCTGCCCCGAGGCCCGGAAGGCGGCCCGGAGGGAGGTACTGGAGGGCCTTCGGAGGCGATAGACTGTATGGGGTTGAGACGTCCGTAGTTGGGGTCGTGATGGCTTAGGCGACCATGATCTTGATCATTCGGGTGCCGTGAGCTATCCCCGGAACTTCGGTCACCCTCGCGGTCTCTGTGCTTGTCGCGTGACGCAATGTGCATCACGGACTCACCACCATACGAATCTCGACTTTGTGGCACCGTTTGCTCAGCCTGGAAGTTCCTGCCTCGTCCTTGGTTCCGCTCCCGATCCGACGAAACCGTCTCTATGCGGAACTGCTCGCCTCGCGGAGGCGACGAAGGTCTAGAAGATTGGGTACGTTGACGAGGATCCTCTCGAGGAGATCGTGCCGGTGAAACCCGTCTCTCACGGTGGGGCACAGGAGGGCGATCGGGCGAGAACATGTCCGGATGTTCCTCGGCCAGCAGTCTTGCACGTGCCGGGTTAATGGCTGGTTCCTGGGCCTCTGCTGGGGCGGACGGCGCCCCTGATCCTCTAGGTGCTCCTGAAGAATCCCGCGATGATGCGCGAGGACCAGACCTGCCCCCATCGTTGGACCGTGGACCACTGTTCCTATCCCTGGGGAGCTCCTTCAAGTTCTCTCTGGTTGGCTCTCTCAAGGATTCTCGAGGGGAATCTCGAGAAGGACGGGGATCTCTATCGACAACTGACTCAATCCGGCGTGGTAGCTTCTCAGCCCGGGACCCCCTATCCTTATCAGAAAGACGACCGGGCTCTCTGGCAGCATTCACATTGTTGTCGGCGCTGCGCCGTTCGGTGCCGGAGAATTCGCGAGCGGGGCGCTCGGGACGCGATGAATCAGGATTCCGGGCGTCGCGCGGCTCCCTCGTATCCCTGAAATCACGATCCTCTCGCGATTCTCGGTTGTCTCTCGCTTCACGAGAGTCACGTGCCTCCCGAGGACCTCTGCTATCCCTTGACTCTCGGGGTTCCCGAGGCGCATCGCGACTGTTGCGAGAGAGGCCTTGCCCAGGCATGGTGACGTCTGGTCGCTTGGGCAGTCCTGCAATGTTTCCAGTAGGGAGCGTAGATGCTGTGGAAACGTTGGGTCTAGATAAGCCGCTGAACGGAGGAATACTTGGGATTGATACTGGGATTGGTAGCTTACGAGCAGATGGCTTTTGCGTTGTCTCTTTGTCGCTCGCAACAACCAACTTCCTCTCCTGAGGATGCGCGATGGTTGAAGTCTGAGATGCAGGTAAGGCATCGGAACCTCTTCCATCCTTAACCTCGCCATCCTCGACCTCGTTCCTCTTCGCCCCAGTAGTTGAAACACTATATGGGAACTGTCAGTTACAATCTCCGCAAAGACATTTTCCCACCAAAAACACGTACCTGTTGGCGTTTCCCGGCTTGAACTCGGGGGCGCTGGGTCGGAGGCTATTGGCGGTTGTCTGCTGAGACTCGGCACTAGCTTTGGCTTCCTCCTGTGGCTCGCCGCTCTGGTTCGGAGTTAGACATCTGCTACTGCTTGTCACAAGAAATCATGGGTTCAGAAACTTACAATATTAGGTCGGAAAGCCTGCACCATCACCCACTTGGGCTTCCGCCGCTTCATGCTGGATTCTACCATTCCTGCAGCGGTAGCGAGGTCGGCATATCGGTCTTTCTCGCGGACCTTGATCGCGTCAAGCTGGTGAGTGAACTGGTTACCCATGAAGTCTACAGCTGGGAAGACTTCAACGATAGAGCTCAGAACTGTCAGTGCGTTCCGAATGTGCATCCACTCCGAGCCTTGGATGCACGACTTCAAGGCCATATTCAGGTTCTTGTGCCAGCTGTACAAGAGATCCCTGAACGCGTCATGCTCAACGAATGACTGTGGCACGCCTTTATCGTCAACAGCCAAAGCAAACCCTAGATAAGTTCGCTTCCCTGACTTGGTGATCAGCCCCAGCCCCTTGTCCTCGTAGGCTGCTTTGCTGCGATGCCACGACGCGAGATCGCCCAAAACGAACCGCAGAAAGCGGCCAAAATGAACAGCTTCCCCCATTGTGCAGGTGAAAATCATAGTCCTAAGTCGATTGGCGTTGAAGAAGCGGTCGTAGAGGGTCATGAGCTTGAAGTTGGGTGTCCGGTTCTCATGGAGGAATTTGACTGCACGGAAAGTGTAAATCGAGTCCGTAGCCGTGAGGAGAAGCCTCGGTAGCAGGCATTGCTCGATTAAAGTGTCGTGTACAGTGTTCGTGTCGGTGTCGGCAGAAAACCAAGAGGGCTTCCCTTTGGCAACTCGAATTCTTATCTTGAGGTTGCGTTCCGCTAGCTGAACCATCTCCTCTCGGAGTTGCTTTGATACGCCCTCAAGATTTGTCCTGCGCTCGGCCTTCTTTTGCTGGCCAGCCTTCGACATGTCCGACCGATCTCTTATCGTCTCTTCGAGTTGTGAACGCAAACGACTATTCTCCGCCTCGTAACTTGACTGTGGCACAACGATGTCGGAGAGTTGCAGTGACCAAAAAATCACATAGAACTCGGGGCTCATGGATTTCCAGACTTCAGGGCTCAAGAGCGGTTGTACTGCTGTTGACAAGGGCTGCAGAAGCTCGACGAACTGATCTCCGTTGCGGGTGCCGTCTGCAGCGGGTGCCGTAGTGTCAACCTTCTGTGTAGCGTCACCTGAGTTGTTGTCAGAAGAGCCCTCTCCTGCTGTGCTCATGGCAACATCACCTTCCGCATCAGCAGCTGGGGTTGAAGCAGATTGGGTCTGGCTAGGCTCGTCCTTGGGTGACGGAAGCGCAGGGGTTGCCTTTGGCGGGTTTCTGATGAAGGTAAGGCTGGCGCGACCAATCATAAATGCCAGGTCAACATCCAGTCCAAATTCGGTGAGCATCGAAACCAGGTCCGGGACCGTTGCGTCAAACTTCTCCGGTTCGAGATTGCTGCGTAGCAAGTCCAAGAATTGGCTCAGAATCTTCTGGGTGCTGTCGATCATGCTCGCCAAATACTTGATGTGCGCTTCATCCTCGGGTATTTTGAACGCGGCCACCTGACGGTGCTGGGCAATGCTGACCAACAACCTACCAGCCAAGTCGTTGCTCAGAAGGGCCCTCATCAGTCTTTGGGTACTCTTTTGCGTTGACGAGTCAAACCGTTTATCCTGCACGTTGATGAGTGTCTGTTTGCGCAAAATGGGACCACCAGTCATGGCCTCGAGCTGGGCGTCTGTGAAGTCCACGTCCGAGACTACCCCGCCCATCGAAGTGATGAGCCTCTCGAGAATGACAAGATCTGTCGAGTTGCCTCTGCATAGTTGCTCGTTGACGTATAGTAGGACAGGTGTAGGATTGAGGTTCGCATATCGGCGAAAGACTTGGCCTGAGAACTTAGAGAGAGCTTGCAGCCATTGGCTGGTGTTGAGTACGGACGCCGAGGACGTGCGGCTTCTGGATGTGCTGAGGGAACTCAACAGGGACCACAAGAGCACGTCGTAGCCCAGGTCTGTGAAGTACTTGGCACACTCGATGAATGCCTCGATAAGGTTGCTGTAAGCTTCGATCTGTTCCAGGGCGACCTTGAAGACTATACCAGGCGAAGAATAAGCAGCCTTTGCCATGGTTCTTGCCATCTTCTTGATGTTGTCGGCAGACAAGCGTTTCATTGTGCCCTGGGTGTTGAGTCGGGTGACCTGAAATGCGTCTCTCATTCCTGGGAGTCGAGAAATCGGGCCCTCGTACCAGTCGGCGTATATGCTGTACCGAACATGAGTAGGGTACATCTTCAACATGGCCCAGACTGCGTCGACGAGATATGAATTCTCGCCAGTATGGCTGAGAGCAGGAACAAGAAGACGTTGCAGGAGTACCCGCCAACGCTCAGAGTTCTCGGGCGACTTGTCCAGGTGCAGGCTGTACGTCCCAATGGCAGTCAACTTCGCAAGTAGGGTGGTGTGGAGGCCGATGTTGACCCCTGAAACGTTGAGGAGCGTGTTGCAAAGCGTGAGCACATCTTCGATGTCCTGACAAACTGGAACGTTGTCTTTCCACTCGTTGAAATAGTAACGGTAGTTCTGGCCTTCCAGATGGTCCATTCTATCGGGATGGGGCCATCGCAGAAAGCGTCTCGGGGTTGGCTCGGTCAGGCGAACATCTCCTTTACGCACCCCAGTTTGATCCAGGTCGACAACTTTCTTGGGTGGGCAAGGATACGCCTTACCGTTAGCGGCAGGAGCTGGAGCGGCCTCCAGGTAGACCTTATCAATGGCATATTCGAGGATGCGGTGAAGTCCGGGGAGTATTTTCGACCCTGCAAGCTCTACAAGCCAAGGAAATCGACCGATGATAAAGAGCGCTTCTGGAATTGCACCAATCAGGAGCAGGTGCTCCAGTAACAGGCACTTCTGGTCGAATATGTCCTCGTCCTCGGAACCGGTTTTGCTTTTTCCATCCTTGCCATTGCGGTCCGTCTCGGACTTGGAGGTGTTGTTGTCGCCCAAGCGTCTAGAGGATTGACCGGCCGCACCGGGTGGGAGTGTGTCATCCGACAGGGCGCCAGCCGCCATCAAGGCGTTGGCAGTGGCTCCCGGCCGGTTCTTTGCCTGCTGCCTTCGAAGTTCCTTCTCCAGTTCGTCTTGGTAATCCTTCATCTGCTCGTCAGGGTGGTAGACGTGGGGATATATGTCGGTGAGGGAGATAAAGCCTATTTTAATGAGGACGGCAGCGACCCAGAGAAGGTTCCCGGGAACCTTGGTGCCCTCGCTCTCGGGCGTTTGGTAGAACCTGAGCTTGAAGCCCAGGATTTGCGCGGCAGTGCGGTTGCCACTGGCTGGCAGTGTTTTGGTGGTTGTGATCCATTCCCGCTCCGCCTCGCTGTAGCCGGCGTCTTTGTCGCTTGCAATCAGGCGTTGCAGGTCCGAGTCCGCAACCTGCCTAGCCCCAAGCTCGTAAAAGGCGTCCATACCAATTTCGCGGACACGGCCCCAAAACGCTCTGTCCCTCGCAAGCTTCTTCTGCTCAAAAGCATCTTCATGTTCGCTCTCTGTGAGGCCGCCGCCAGCGAGTTCTGGGCATGCCCAGCGCGGAAGACCACTAAAAGTCGCAGTGGTTTCGTTTTTTGACATGTTCCGCGGCCACCAAGAGCTGATGCGGAGGAACTTGAGAAACGGACGAAGTTGCTTGACTATCGTCGCGGCAAAAACATCGAGGCTGATATCGAAGACACGACCGACATCCAAGTCGAACGTGCCAATGAGGCCTTTGACCCTTTCGAAGGTGGCCTGGGCAGCTTCCCACGGGTAGTCGGCGTCTGGGTCTGTCCTCAAGCTGGTGTACAGCTCGTTGACCAATTTGGAGAAACCTTCGGACTCTTCTCGTAGCAAGTTGTAGTTTGCCTGACGGTAAAGCAAATTCGTCGACTGGCGGATACCGACTTTGACGAACGTCTCTCGAATCAAGCCCAGTTGGGTCATGAACTGGGGGTCTAGGACCTGCCTCATAAGCGCGTGTGGGATCTCTGCTGCGATCATAAAGTCGCAAAACTGATCCCGGAAGTCGATCGTCTCGACATCCATGAAAATGGAGACTGTGTCGAGGAAGAGCACACGGGGGTCGAAAGCAAAGTTGTTTGCGGGCGTCTCTGCTTCTGTCTGCACAACCTCCTTGACGATGCCGCCTGCGTCCACGGGATCAACCCGAGAGTCGAGAACCGAGTGTAGAAGTTCTTGGAACAGGGCAGAGACCTCTGTAGCATCCTCGTCGTTCCTAGACTGCACGCCATGGTCAATAACGGCCTGACGCCCGCCGGTCTTCCACGTATCTATCCGCTCTCCTGTGACAATGGAGTAGTCGTAATTCGGAAACGTGGGCGAGGGCGGGGCGGATGGAGGTGCAGCGCTTTGAGGAGCTGGGGTCGCCTGTGAGGACGCGCTCTGCGGTCGCGTTGTTGTAGGTGTTGTTGGAGACAAGACAGGTGCTGCAGAGTTGTAGTTTGAGCCATTCTGGGTTGAATCGCGACGGTCGTTCCGTCCACTTCGAGTCTGACGGCCGCCACGGCCGCCTCGGGAGCCATCGGGGTATGAACCATCGTGGCGACCAAGAAAGGTGTGCTCGGGTCGGTGGGGGGAAGGCCGACTAGCCGAGGCGTCGATTGACGGCCGGTCCGAATATCTCTTGCGCTTTGGCGCCATCCTGGTCGTCTCCTAGGTGTGGTGGTGGTAACAAGTTGTGGAAGACATGTAATGGGAGGGATATGCGCGCGCCGGGGAGGAATTTGTTGTGTAGTCCAATATCGGATAACCCGTTGGCCGTGAACAGCAATCTGAGACCTTGAATCAATATTCGAGACCGAGTTTCATGTCCGGTGATAAAATTCTCGCAGGTGGTGGTTGCGCGTGGTGGCTGTTTGAGATGGTGATGCCAAAAGTGAGGCAAATGCTTCAATGCAGCTAGGGGGGAAAAAAGTCGAAAATTTAGTAAAACAGGCGCGGATTGATGGCGGCGAGAAGGAAAAAGCAGAAGTGCGACAGATACAAAAAGGAAACCCAGGACAAGTGCGATGGAAGAGAGTGGCAGTCAGACAGGAAGCCTGGTGATGGGCGAGGGTGGTCGCAGTTTGTCTTTCTTTGAGGCTGCCAATCAGCCGGGCAAACCGCATCTCGTTGGTGTTTTCGCGTGGAGGTGGGACTGGCGCGGTAGGTACGTGCATTCAAATTCAAGCCTCAGTCAGTCACTGGCGCAAGGCTGCGTGTGTGTGGCTAAGCCGCCAAAAGCTAATGTGGATATCTTACATTTTTGCCCCACATTGGTACATTGATAGAAGTATACCGGGCCACCGCTCTTGGCAGAAAAGTCCGATTCGGCGCCGGGCTGCACAGTGACTTGTAGCAATAGAAGACCGGGTCAGGGGAGTGGGTAGAAATTAATTATATTGGAGATGGGAGCAGATTTGCCCCTCTGTAACTATGACTCTGTTTTCTTTCTCAAATGCTATATAAGCCTGAGAGAGCTATATGAGACGTTCGCGCCCTCTTGCAAGCCCATAACACAAATCTTTTTGGTAATCCTGCGGAGTCGTCTCTTGATTCGCAAACCGCAAATTCCTACTCAAAGGTACCCTAGATACCCTAGATACCCCGCCGCCATCTTGAGGCCACAGCCAAGATCACCACAGACACGCCAAACCGCACTCTCTAAACCATGTCATCAACCGCGCCGACCGGTGACGGCGGGACGCGTTACGGTCAGTACCACACGGTTCACCGCAGAAGCAAACGAACTCGGTTTCTTCATCCACCTCCCACCGCCACAGACCCCCCAATCTTCTTTCTCCCTTGAGATGCCCTTCTTCAGACCCGATATCGGAATCGATCGCTGAATACCTGTAAGAAAGAACGCGAGTCCAGCCTGAGAATCCCTTTGCGACTCTCATCCCGGACCAGCAGATAGCCATCATCCCGTCCTTCACTTTGGAGTCGAGCGTGACGCTCCGCAATGTGCCCGTGGCGTACACCACCAGGGGCCAGTTGAATCCGGCCGGGGACAACGCAATGGTCATATGCCACGCCCTGACAGGGAGCGCCGACGTTGCCGACTGGTGGGGTCCGCTCCTTGGGGGCCCTGGCCGCGCCTTCGACACCTCGCGCTTCTTCATCATCTGCATGAACAGCCTCGGGAGCCCCTACGGCACCGCCAGCCCGGTCACTGCCAAGCATGGGGACTTGAGCCTGGGGCAGTACGGTCCAGAATTCCCGCTGACCACGATCCGCGATGACGTGAAGTGAGTGTGACCCCCCGTTGGATGAGGCATTCGAATGATTCCCGTCGACTAATCAGTACGACTGCAGCCTGCACAAGATGTTGCTGGACGAGCTTGGAGTCCGCCAAGTGGCTGCTGTGGTTGGTGGCTCTTTGGGGGGCATGTTTGTGCTGGAGTGGGCTTACTTTGGGAAGGACTATGTCCGCTGTATTGTGCCCATCGCAACCTCAAGTCGCCACAGTGCATGGGGTATCAGCTGGGGCGAGGCGCAGCGGCAAAGCATCTATGCGGATCCCAAGTACAACGACGGATACTACCCCTTTTCGGATCCTCCGGCCACCGGCCTCGGAGCCGCTCGCATGTCGGCTCTGCTGACCTACCGGAGCCGGAACTCGTTCGAGGCCCGGTTCGGCCGAAACATCCCCGACCCGTCACGGCGCCAGACCATACGGGAACGGCCGAGCCCCACCACTCCCTCCGAGGCGCACTTCCACATCCACAACGACGGACACAACATCTCCAGGGATGGCTTGTCCCGGCACAACAGCAACGGCCAGGTCAACAAGGCGGCCGAAGACCAGTCGTTGGATCCCCAGTTCCACGGCCCGGAGAAGAAGGAGAGCCTCACGGGCGGCGACGCCGTGCCGACGTCGACCTACTTCTCCGCACAGTCCTACCTGCGCTACCAGGGTGAGAAGTTCGTCAAGCGCTTCGACAGCAACTGCTACATCGCCATGACGCGCAAGCTCGACACGCACGACGTCTCGCGCAGCCGCGCGCCGTCGGTCGCTGACGCCCTGGCCATGATCCAGCAGCCCGCGCTAGTCCTGGGCATCGAGAGCGACGGTCTCTTCACCTTTGCCGAGCAGGAGGAGCTGGCCGAGTACATACCCAACGCGCGGCTCGAGAAGATTGACAGCCCCGAGGGCCATGACGCCTTCCTGCTGCAGTTCGAGCAGGTGAACCGCTACACGCTTGAATTTCTGCGGCAAGTCCTGCCTGACATCATGGGCAAGGACGGCAACGCCGCCGCAGAGGTACAGAGTTCCGTCGGGGAGCTGACCAAGTCCAGCACCTTTGGCGAGGCTGAGGTGGATGACATCACGGCCTGGTAGTATGTTTAGCTTTTGGGATGCATAAAAGTCGATCGCAACCGCCAGGCTTTGTATTTCAATGCATTCCATGTGGAGTATGTACTATACAGCTGTTTTATTCACATTGCGCACTTTGCACAGTATGAATAGGGGTCTATATTGGATGCTTGTGCTTCAGACCGATACGCTGATCGTTACTTGACATGCATATATTACCTAAACTCGGTCTGGAACTTCTCTCTAGCTTCCCCAACTGTCATTGAGAAGTGCAAAACATAACACAACCCTGCCACCGGATGAAAACAGTAAGCCATATTATCCAGCATAAGTCCCGAAGCAAAAGAAATATTTCGGATTTCGGCCAGAGATCGCAAAAGAGGACAGGAATCCCTCAAAACTGAACTCAGCCGGATAATGCTAAGACTTCTTCAGATAGTGTCGCAATCAACAATTGTTTTGGTTCCCCTTCCCCTGCGCCTGAAGCAACCCAAGCCTCCAATGCAGTCTAGATTACTGGAAAACTATGGGGACATGATCGACGGGTGGCAATCTGGCGGGACGGTGTGAAGACCTCAACAGCCTTTTCTCCTCAGGCCAAGCGAGAAAAGAAGGGAAAAAAGGCCCGGTCGAGAGTCTAGATCTCCCTGCCTTGCACACCACCCAAGGTACGGCAGTCCGCCGGGGAGCGGGGCCGGGCAAGGGCCGGAATAGACGCGATTGATGGGACAATTCTTTTGTCTAGTTCCAGCGGTAAACGGGCCAGGAAACGGATTCGCGGGGAAGCAAGGTGAAAAGGGCTGCATCTCTAGCGTCCCCGGTTACTAGGTCGTATATTATCCACATCGACGTCGTATCTCTTGCCATTGTTTACCACGCAGATGCTGAAAATAAACAAGGTTAGGGGCGTGTTTTTGACCCCGTATGTGTTCTAAAGGGAGGGGATAGTGCCAAGCAGTATGTTGATAACACGATGATGATATTTGACTTCTTCCCTCCTGCACAACTGTCGTCTCCAATAATGACAAGATGCTGGTCCCGGCCCAAGAATGCCGCTTTTGCCGACGCCGCTGTCGCGGCCTGGCATATCAAATGTAGAGCCCTGCTCCCCTAGATCTTCTTCAACTCCACGGTACCGACACTTTCTAATACCCAATCCATATACCACACCCCCTCAAGACTGCGACTACTGCAGACGCGGCCTTTGCCCTCCGATACCACCCACAAAAGAAGGTTTACAATATACGATGTATAGGGCCCCGAGGGGTCCGAACTACTCCTCCAACCGAGATTCTCATGCAAGGTGCAAAGCATCCCCTCCCGTTGCTGCAGCCCAATATATGCAACCATGTTTTGGGGCCGTCATAGAGAATTACATGCCAGTATCTTGTTTGATATCGCCCGGTTGTGGTTGGCTACCCCTGGGCAGCACTCCGCACCACTCAGCCGGGCTATCAGGCCAGCCAGCTTC
>JARHUK010000020.1:0-12043 GCA_031001725.1 Pseudopyricularia javanii
GGTCTACTCCCCATGCCATCTGATTGTTGCAAGCTGCACCAGGCGAGGCAACGACCACTTCCTCGCCTGCCACCTCACTCCCCCCCCCCACCCGTGACGAATACAGCATCTTGGCAATGGCTGCTTGCATAGGAGAAAAGGTGCCGACCAAGGCGTGATACAGAAGAAGTGTGCTGGCGGTAGTTGATGCGGAGATTTCTTGGACTCCCACAGGGTGATTGATCTTTTTTTTTGCTCCTTTCATTGCCCGGTTCATTAGCTCACTGCGTGGCACATAAAAAGAGGCCTGGGTGGTGGTGGTGAGTCCAACACCGCCAAGAGATACTATGTGCAATAGTCGGCATTCGGCAACACTAGAGTCTGGCCCATTCTGGTTTCCGGAGAGAAGAGGATGGATATAAGCGATGCCAGACTGGAGGCGTGGGTAGGACAAAGCTGCGGGTAACGTGCCTAGTTGAGATCAGCTACAGTTGGGTGTCTCTGATTCTGGCATTGCATCAGCATTGCATCAGGCGATCCTACCTCGAATCTGCTCCAAATCTAAAGCACAATTGAGTACGAATAACGAACCCGGTAATAATACCTGAGGCTGGTAGTCTGGGCAGAGTGCTACTGTTACTTCCAGGCTCGAGCTCTCCCCTCCTCTGCTTCCCCCCTGTTCGCGCCCAATCCAATGGGCTGAAAGCTGCAACGCACGTCGACTTTTGTGTTTTGTGTTTTGTACGCCTCAAACCCGTTTGCGCCCGCCCACGTTTTTGTTTTTGTTTTTTCTCCATTAAAGATTATTTGCCCTCTCTTCTCTTCCCGTTTCTACTGCATTTTCTTCTTCACTGATAGCAACAGGTAAAGCACGATTTAAAGACAACTCAGGGTCGCTGTCGCCTCGAGGAAACCCCCTCTTTTTTCTCCCATAAACACGAGTAGCGCGCTCCCGCGTCATTGATCGAAAGGGCAGCTACTGACCAGCCACTGGCCGGGCACCGCCGTCTCTTTTCCCACAAATCTCGACCTCAAAGCTCAAGAATTGACTGCCGAACTGACCGACTGACGACTTTCTCGAGCGATCTCATTGCTGGGGCTTGCACGGCGCCAGAGCTAGAAAGGCCTCTGTTATCGGCCGGCTATTGCGCAGTCACACCGCAAACCACTCTGTAAACAAAATCAACCCAAAACCTACCCTCGCCGCTCCATGGCGGACCTTGTCGCCTCCCCAGCCGTTCCAAGCCCCGATTCCGACGTATCGCCGTTCACCGTGCCGGCTCAGAAGGCGGCCACCACCAAACCTGGCTACTTCCCGTCCAAGCCCGATGACGACGACAGCAACCGCGACGAGAGCGATCGAAACGCTGAGAGGTCCAGGCCGGCGATCGTGGTGCCCTCGCCCGGCCCTTCGCTGAACGCTGTCGACGACGATGCATCAACCGTAGGGCAGCAGCGGGGCGGCGGCGGCCCCTCGAGCAACACCAGCGAGGCCAAGTCATCCCTCGCGTCCATATCGTTCCGCTCCCCGCTCAACCTTTCCATCCCGCGGGGTGATCAGCGGAGGAGCGACGGCCGACGCCTGCGAAATCCGTCGCCGAGACCTGAGAGGTGAGTGCACAGGCTTGGATGTAGTTTTGCGTTTTTTTCCTCTCCCCTCTTCGTCATCGCACAAGATTCGCGTGAGCTCATGAGATGCCTCGGCACTGGCCGCGGGACTGCTTTCATTCTACGCAAAGCTTTACTAAAGAGGCCGCCATGCTGGAGCCAAAATCGCCGCGGTGGTAAGTGAGCTGCCGTCCTTTGAGACACGGGACCACAAAGTTGTACAAGAACATGCCCACAACCTACGGCAGCGGGCTATCGTTTGGGGTCGGCGATAGCAGCACAAAATCCACGCACGCCACCCTTTTTCTTCATATTTCCCTCCCATCCCATTGCGTAACCTTGGCTTTTTGTGGGATCCAGGTGTAGTTCTGCTTGGCCACATGCGCATCCCAAGCGGGGCCCGGCGGTCCCTCTCGGTGTGGGGGAGGGCGAGGTTCATGCAGCTATCTTTTACCAAAGATTTCCCCAATCCGTCGTCGTTCACCAACCAGTCAATACCCAAAACCACCCGGCATGTCACCTAGAGAGACTTGGGAGCTGGTTGGGCTATGCTGGTAGCATTTTTTTGTCCGAAAAGCCACTACAGTGTGGCTGTTGGAACAGTCGTTTGTCGTCAATGCCTGCTTTTCCGTCTCAATATCCAGCCATGCCGTGGTGCGTGCCTCACTCAGCAGGCGCATAGTGTGCGCAGGGATGGACCCTTTCAGCCGCGTCTCTATTCGTCCGGTGCTTGCCTTGTCCCTTTTTTTTCTTCTCGAAACGCCATTCCTGCTACTTGCACACACATCAAAGCCATTCCAGCCAGTTTGGTTGTCTTCGATGGAGGTCCCGCTTTTTTGTTTGGGAACTATCGTCTCTTTTTGGCATTATGCGCCTAGTTTCTTTGGACAGTCCGATTTATGGCCTGGCGAAGCTGGTTGGTCAAGTTGTGTTTGGACCCTTCCAGCCAGCTCTCGTAGTCGCATAGCACACGACACCGGACCACCTGACCCCCAGCTCCATCGTCAGAACTCGAGCAGCCCACGAGTATGGAGAATTGCATGTGACAAAGCCCACCTTATGTGTGTGTACGGTACCTACGAAGTCTGCTTCTGGGCCTGGAATCGAACTTTGGCGGGACAAGGTCCCAACCATAGTAGAGAACAGAACAAGATCCCCGATTAGAGAGGGGGGGGGATGCATGTCATTGGTTCGGGCTGACTGTCCTGGCCTGTCCTGGCCTGCCAATTCGACTCCACTCCATCATCCATTGAAATATTACCACCTACCGCTTTGCTTGGCACTCGCCCGATCATCCCAGACCTCACTGCCACCGCCAGCCCACCCCTCCTCCATTCGGTCTCACGTTCCTTTACGACCGTGGGGCACCTGGTCGTCCCCAACTTGCTCTTCCGCACCCTTTCTGAAACTCATCACTTGCCCTCTCTTTGTACGTCTTGCCTGGGTTTTGGTGGTCAGGCATTGCTTCCAGTCGATGCCGACGACTCGAGTCGACGACATCACTCAAATCCGTGCCCAATCGATGGCTGTGCTGACAAAAGACGGTCCGACGGGCAGGTTCCGGCACCATGTTTCCTTTGACAACATCCCGGTCGGCGAGGCCACCAAGAACAATGTACTGGGATACACGATCAACCTGACGCACGACGGCTATCAGCCCAAGCGACGGTCGCGCACCATGATGGTCGGCGTCGACCAGCATGCCTACTCGGACTATGCACTACAGTGGTTGCTAGAGGAGTATGCCGAGGACGGAGACGAGGTCATATGCGTGCATGTGTCGGAAAGCAACGGCCGGGAAGACAAGAACTACAAGCAAAAGGCTCAGGCGATGGTTGAGCGAATAAAGAATAAGATACCCCCCGACTGTGCGATCAGCATCAAGCTTGAGTATGCGGTCGGTAAACTACACGAGACTTTTCAGAAACTGGTATGTACATCACAATGGCCACCCTCTTCACGTTCTGCAGCCCGGGTTGAACCAGAGTAACTGATTCGCCGCTGCGCACATAGATTTACATATACCAGCCTTCGATGCTAGTGGTTGGCACCCGCGGCAGGTCCCTAGGCGGCATTCAGGGGCTAGTCAACACGAGGAACTCGTTTTCGAAATACTGCCTACAATACTCCCCTGTACCGACCGTGGTGGTCCGCGACATCGACAAACGCAAGAAGAAGAAGGAGAAGCGCAGCCACGATCCTAGCAGGCAAAGTTACGTGTCCATGCTGGCGTCGAACAAGGGCAAGCACGAGGCGGACAGCGAGAACAGCAGCCTGTACGAGCTCGAGGCCAGGCTCTCGCCCGACGAGGAGGCCCACCGAGTCGCGGCAGCCATCGGACTCCCAAGCTCGTTCGACCCTACCATCGAGGGTGTGGATATCGAATCGCGGATGCACCCCCGGATCCACAACGTTGCCAGCTCGCCCCTGAAGGAGGCCCTAAACGAGGGCGACATCGCCAGCGCCCTGGCGGAGGTACCGACAGCACCCTCGACCTTGAATGGAAGCGACGACGACAGCGCCGACGAGTCGGGCTCGGGCGACGAGTTTGAGGTCATGTCGGGCGAGCAGATCCTTGCCCAAGGTCGTCAGGGTAACCCCGACGAGAAGATCAAGAAGACGAAGCTGCACCAGATGGAGGTCGCCGAGGCGGCGGCGTTGCGCGAGCAACCAGTGGATGAAGATGACGAAGATGACGAGGAAGACGACAAGGCTGGAGAGACAAAGGCCAAGGCGTAGAAGAAAAAGGGCCATGGATCGTGACGGGCCAGCGAGGAGATTTCTGTGTGCTCCCAAGTGTTCCATTGTACATTGCAGTGGCTACAGCCCTGCCGGCGTATTGTCGAAGCCGCTTGTGACCAAAGGCAAAGCAGTTAGCCAGTTTTTTTTTTCAGATAATTTGTGGTACGAGAGATATCCTTGTGCTACTTCGCAGCCGGTTTTGTCATCCAGAGCGTGTTGAGAGGACGTATCAAGGAATACGAGGGACGATCTCCAGTCAAAATAAAAGGGCACTGCGTTGTTTCCCCTTGCCGTGCCCACCAAGACTTAGACCGCAATCCAAATCTGGCCGTTGACCTCACTAGGTTCCCCGTACAATTCAGCTCTTAATAACCTAGTTGACGCGCTCCATAATGTTTCTCCTTCAATCTCGTGTCATCAAAGGGAAGTGGGGGTCGCACAAGGCGATTGTGGGGGCAGCCCCGGTCATCAATTGCATGCGACCAAACATGGAGGCTTGGCCTGGTGGGTGACGCAACGAATCGCAAAGCTTTGGGCGGCGGGCGCCCTATTTTGTTACCACCCGAACAGTAGCCCAAAGTTCCTTGTCTGGCATTCCGACGATCAAGTCAATTCGGCCCCAGGCCAAAGACCCTCAATTTGAGTTTTCTCTAGTAACTGAACGTGACTACGGGCTTCATCTATTGTGTCTCAAGCCAAACAAACAGACAAACACGGTCAACTACCGGCATGGCCAAAACGGCCGCAAGCGCATCTCTGAGCCTTCCAAATGCACTCAGCTGAATCGACTGCAACCGAACTACTTCAAGGCGCGCGCCATAAATAACGTAACCACAAATACCTACTCGAGCTTGCTTCTTTCGGTCGCCACCTAGTCACGTGGGATAACGTTATTCCAAAAATTCTCCCATCACCAAAAGCGAAGAGAGGATAGAGAGCGACGGAACGACAGATGCGTGGAGCCGATTGTGGCGTCGACGCCTGCTCGGCGCAGCCCCCGTCGTCGCTCATAGGTACGGCGCTGTCACTCTCGCCGTTCGTGGGTACTTTTGCCGCCGTCGCCGCCCTCACCTCCCGCCATGTCCATCCCCTACTGTCGCGCATGCACGATGGCGTCGGTGATGATGGAGAGGACCACGTCCTCCCGGCCTCGGCGCCCGCCGCGCTGCGCGCCTGCCACGCTGAGCATGGAACCCGAAGCCTCCGCCGGAGGCTGTCAGGGCTCGCCTTCGCGGCCACCATCGGCCTCTCAACCGTTCTGGGCGAGCTGATCCTGGCCGAGATATCGGACCTGGTTGAGCCCCGGGCGCGGGCCACGGCACTCCGCTACACCGTACCGACGCTGCTATTCCTGCTAATCGGCCTGATCCCCTTCCTGGTTGTGCAGTCGGTCATCGTTAGGGCCGGCTGGTCGTTCCAGCGCACGGCCAAGGGGCGGCTGCCGCGCGTGGCGTGGACTCTGCAGCTCTCGGCCTTCTCAGCGTGGCTGGCAGTGTTCTGGCAGCTTGGAGCTCTCGCCCCAGGACCTGATGAGAACTACGCCTACGCCCGCGACGCGGCGGCAAGTTTCGACAGCACCGGCGTGTCCATGGCCATGCAGGAGTCCTCGACCGCCTTTCCCGCCCTGTCCGCCGGCGGAGAGGGCCTCTCGAGGGCGTGCCTGGAGAGGATAGGCGTAATCGGCATCGCGCTCATGGCGCTCCTATCTGGGTTCGCCAGCGTATCGTCGCCGTTCCACATATTGTCGGACAACAGGCAACACCGGAGGCGGCCGGTCACGGACGCGCAGATCGCAAGGAAACAGGCCGGGCTTGACGCGACGCAGGAGTTACTGGTGCACAAGAAGCACCGCCTACGAGCGCTGCAGCACAAATCTGCCGCTACGACATCGTCGGCAGCAGCAGCGGCGGCGGTACTTGAGCACGGATCGCCCACCTCGCCGGCCCACCTGGTCGGCAAGCTGTTTGGGTCGATCAAAAGCCTCGGCGGAGGAGGGGAGGCCGGGGAGATAAGGGCACTTGGGATGGAGATTGCGGGCCTGGAGCAGATGGAGGCCAGCATGTTGTCAGACCTGGCAAACCTGCGGACCAGGCAGGCGAACCACGCGCGGGACGGTACGGCTCTGGGCGCTCTCCTGGCCATCCCATCGTACGCCTTCGGCCTCTACTGCGTCTACAGGATCCTAGCGACCACAATGACGACCATGCGTCGGGTCTACATGCCCTCGGCATCTTTTTCGTCTTCGGACCCCATCAACCGGTTCCTCGGCCTGCTGGCGCGGCACTGGGATCCCAAGCTGGACCAGTTGGCTTGGGCGCGCCAGATCTCATTCTTGCTATCAGGTGTGATACTGGCTCTGTCGGCAAACTCGGTCCTGCAGACATTCCACCTTTTCTCCAAGTGGGCGCCCGGCTTGCTACGGCACGCCCAGGCGAACCTGCCTCTTCTGGTGGCGCAGGTCACAGCGACATACGTTATCAGTGCGGCGCTGCTGTTGAGGAGCAACCTGCCAAAAGAGGTGTCGAGCGCCGTCGGGGACGTGTTGGAGAGTGCGCTCGAGCCTGGGTTTGTGGATCGTGTAAGTTTTCCTGTCACTCCCCTGCCTCCCCAGCCCTTGCGACTTTTTTTTACTTGTTTGTTCACGAAGACTTTGGTAAAATTTCGATAGCTGACTAGGTCGACGACCAAAATAACAGTGGTTCGAAGGATGGTTCCTGCTCGCCAGCGTCGCGACCGCACTCGGCATCTGGATCGGCAGGAAGATCAGCGGGCCCATGGCTGAATGGGACGACCTGGACGAGTTGTCGGGCGAAGAGCTCGGTCAGAAACGGTCTTGACGAACAGCCTGCGGGTGTTGAAGGGGGAAATTGCCCAATTCACACTGCTGCAATGTCACTTGTATTCTTATTGTATCCTGTTCTTTTTATTATCTATTTAACGATTCCTAGACTGGCTATCGAGACACGCAACTGATAATACAGAGCCGCAGAGCCACAAATGCCTACGATGGCGTTTGGTTTAAAGTGCTTTCCCCCAAAAATGATTGAGTTGACACTTGGCAAAGCGCTTGATTGGAGCCCAAGAGTCGGATCCACCCCACTGCACACACGGCCCAGTCCGTTCGCACCCTCGGTTAAAGCCTGTGGTGAGATTCGGACAACCCATGAAACCGGTGCTTCGTCTCAGGCCGCCCTGCCAGTGTGTGCGTCGTCTGTGAGCGCGTGCGCTTCTTTGCTTGGGTTGTGAAATTGTTGTTGTTGTTGTTGTGCAAGGCAGTGGATCAGTGCAAGCGATTGGTAGATGGCGAACCAGTCGCCATTTTTGTTTCACAGTTTCAGAAATGGATGTGCGATCGGATTTGACGGGTGCTACCTCTCCCTCCTTGTGCTCAGCTATCCACTGGGCCATCTCGGCACGGCTGGACCGAGGTCTTTGTTACTCGTGATCTTCTTTTCTATTGGTGATTTAGCTCTGCGACGTTGAAGCTTGCCATCCACACTGCTGCAGAACAGCGCGCGAATAGAAGCTTTGTTCAAAAGAACGGGCGGTTCGAACCTGATGAGCGTTGACAACGGATGACACGCCCGCGGATCGACACTTTGCACAGGGGACAACCAAGGTCTTACCCTGCCACAGCTGTCAAAAAGGTGACAGGACGAAGAGAAGCAGGATCTGTTCTTGGCAGATATGAAGGCTTGTATTGAAGATCAGCCGGAGAGACAACAGAAGCGATGAAAGGGGCTGGCTGGTTGCTTCTCGGCCAAGGCGACAGTCGCACTGACCGGCAAGATGGGGATCACTCAAGCGCTGGTGCTGCTGCCCTTGGAGCCGCTAGTTCATCTCGACAGACTATCTGCGAAGTCATGGAAGAGACAGTCCAAGGAATGAACTTGGGATGAACTTGGTCCGGCGGCTGAGCCCGGCGGCTGTATATTACTGAGAAGGAAGTGGCTGCTATAGAGCCATGCCAGTTGGTGATCGGCCCCTGGACCCCCGGTCCAGATCCAGGCTGACACGACCCCGTGTTTCGGTGGCCCAGTACTCCACAAGCACACTTCCCTCCCATCACTTCACTTTTTCCTACGCTTCTTTGGCCCGAAATCTACAGTATCTCCCCTCATTGCAGGCCTTGTCCTTGTCACCAGCTCGGCGCTGTCGTCCACTTTTGCATTCTTTTGGGCCGGTTCCATTTCAATAATTGTTATCTCGTCTTATTACCCCCTCTCTCTTCACCATAGGGCAGCAGGTAGGCGGTGTCTCCATACCCTTCTTTCCCAGGTAACTATTCGTACTTGCCTACATTACTTGCTATTCCTACTTCCCCCTTGACCAGGCAGGCATACCCTTTCCTTCGGATGACCTATGCTGCGCTCTATTCTGTTCTTTGGCTGTGCCCCTCCTACTATTGCTTGCTTCTCTTCTTGATATTATTGCTTTACTTTCGATATACCCCCATTTGTGATAATTCTTGGCTCCTCTGCTTACGACGTCGACACCGGTTCCCATCCTACCTCTTTCACACCTGGACGTTGCCACCACACCCCCGCGATCCCGAGGCCGCGAGAACTGGCCTGCCATACCTGCCATACACCGCCTGTCCATACGCTTTTGGTCGCCTCCGAAGCTGTTGAGTCAACCCAGACACCAGGATAAGCAAGCCCGAGGTTCTGTGCAAGTCTGGGAAACACCCGGGAAACAGCCCGCCGAACCGGCGCTTCATGTACGCGCGGAGCCGCCGCGTATACATCTTTCCTATACACCAAAAATCCTACCAGATCGTGTCTGAGGTCGCAGCATCTCCGATCCGAACTCACGCAAACGGAGGGGACACTAGCGCTCCATTTCAAACCCAATCACCCGCCTACCATGGCCTCCACATCATCGCTCTTCACCCTGGCTAGCTTTCAGTCTATAGCGTCTTCGAATGTACCCCTTGGCTGCATCCTCGCCTACAACAACAGCCGCCTCGGCAACTGCGGCCGGTCCGACTTTCAGTCCGGCACTGGCTGCTCCGCGGGCTGCCAGCGCTCCATACGCTCAGTCGAGGAAGCACTGCAGGTTGTCTGCGGCGGCGGCAGTGTCGACGTGCCCTCGGGCTCGGTGTTAGCATCGGCGCTACAGGGAACCCTGGTTAATACGCTGTGCGGCAGCGGCCTGCAGACGACGACGAGGACGACCTCAACATCTACAACCACCAGGGCTGTCACGAGCACGAGCGCGAGGGAGTCTAATTCTTCCATCTTATCCACAATTCCACCCGAGACCACAACCCGTACGACGGCGTCGAGTTTCGGGACGACGACGGCAGCGGCTTCGTCCTCGCCTCTAGTCGTTGTTCCTCCGACTACGTCACAGTCCGAAGTGCCGACGGAAACGAGCGAGCCGGCGGCGCCGGTAAGGGGTGGTGGGAGCCCCTTTGATGCCCAGTCTGCCCGGGCATCGAGCCCTACGACGCCCTCGCTGTTGAGGGTGTTGTTGGGCGCATATGTTTTATTACTGGTAATGCAGTGAGATGTGGGATGTATACCAATGGCAATGTGCGCCTCAGCAAGGAAATATGTATATCGTTTTGAATTTCTTTTCCCTTTTTTATGATGTACAACAAGCCGTAATTCGGGGATGGCGCAGTTGCTGGATATCGCCCCTTTTTTCCCGTCCCAAGGCTAGGATGGGTAAGTCAAGGATAGCGTGTCGAGGGAAGGCGACCTACATCGATCGGGTTCGGGAACAACAGCGCGGCGTTGATGGAGTCTGGAAGACACTCCCACAGGGCGCAGCGGGTTAATTAATTGCTTTTCTTCTTGCTTTAGTACAATAACAACTGAGCGAAGCAAGGCGATCGGCGTATTCTGTTACATAGATTCCAAGAGACGTTCTATTTCCACATCTTGAACAGAGACTGAATTCGATCCGGGCATTTCCAGGAGAACCGCCGCAACGAAACAAGAAGAAAACAAAGACATTACACAGCGGCCGTGGCGGTGCTCTCCCACAAATCCCTCATCTGGATGACGCTGGGCACACAGCCCAGCACCGCGACGCCCAGCTCGCTCAGAAGCCCGCCCTCAGAGCCCCAATGCGCAATGACGGGCGACCAGGCAACGTACCGCGTCATTGCCTTCTTCCACTCCGTGTTACGAACCTCCACCCCCTTAGTCGCCTCGAACGCCAGCCTTCCAATCTCCATTCCGACAAAGGCGCCCCAGAAGCGACTGCTCCAGCGGCCCAGCTTGGCCTGGTCGGCTGGCGCCCAGCCGAGCACGCCCTTGGACGAGAGGAACGCGACGTTCTCAAGGAGCTGGAAGCCGATACACGAGAGGAGTTGGGCCCACTGGAGGGCTGCAACTGCTGCTGGTTGTTGTGGCTGTACTGCTTCTGCCCCGGTGGCCTTCTCTCCTGGCCCTCTTGATTGGTGCCTCGAGCGGAGCAAGGTGACGACGAGCCGCCGCGCCCAAAAGTACATGCCCAAAAGGCCCCAGAGGCGGTGGGCGACGCGGGCCTCGGCCAGCACGCCGCCCAGTGCGCGGAGACGGGCGGCGACCAGCAGTGCCAGGGCCGATGCCGCGGTCTTAGGCGTGGCGGGGGAGGCAAGGAGTAGCGCGGCGTTGCTCTGGGAGAGGACAAGCAAGGCGATGTCTTTGGCGGAGCGGCGGAGGGAATTGGTGCCGAGGATCGTCAGGGTCGCGGCCGAGAGGCGGGATGTGTAACAGACGAATTGGAGGACGCACTATATTTTAGGTGGTGTTAGCGGACCTGGGGGGATATCTAGTCTAAATGAGGGTTTTGCATGCGCATGAGACAGTGTCGACGAGGTTGGTGGGAATACGCACATCAATGCCTGTGGGCGTCTGCATACAGCGGTGCAGGTGAGCGAGGAATGCATCCAGGTTTGCGGGCGCGGCCGCGATGGTAGCACCGACTGGCACGGCGGGCTTCCGGGGCTGGGCGGGCGGCGAGGATGACGGCACAGGCTCGCCGGTGGGCAGCGAGGTGATCTCGGCGGAGGAGGACATGGCGGATGTGCGGAAACTGATAACTGTTTGTACAAAGTATGGTAAAGAAGTAAGCAAGTTAGAGTTTGCCTGCTGCCGCCGCTAGTTAAATGCGAGTCTGGACGTTCAGAGGTGGCTGTGGTTAAATGAGCAAGATGATCCCTTCCCCAAGAAAAAAACAGGGCGTCAGCGTTGAACCTCGGGCCATTTCCTGGTTAGCCTTCGGAAGTGTTAGCGGCGCTGGGGGCGTCGGCTCAATCAATGTCAAATGCATGAATGGCGGCAGACAGTTGCGGGGTGCGGGTGCGGTGCCCAGGGTGTGGTTCTAAGCGACCCCATGCAAGGTGCATGCACATGTAAGGGGGTCGGATCCAGGGGATTAATTGTACCGAGTCAAATTTATGTTTGTAACCTACCCTGCATATGGTTCAAGGTGGATAATAACACGTAGCAATAAAACCCCAATTGATAGCATCGACGTATAACTTACCTGCCCTGAATCGATGTAAGGTGGCGTTAGGCATACATTAGAGAAAGTGAATTCCGTTGGGGATCCCTTTTACATGACACGCAAAAATTACAGACTTGTTAACATTAAAAGATCTAACATGGAGAGTAGTTTGTTTTAACGTAGGTTAGAATTAAGGCTTTACCTACCCTGTACCTAGTATAGGGTAAAAGGCAATACGTTATTTTGGTAGAATAATTACTAAGTTTAAGAT